>ML110942.1:38851-65123 GCA_003697995.1 Taxidea taxus jeffersonii | reverse complement strand
AAGCCCTGCATCACATCGGGCTCTCTGCTCAGCGGGGAGCCTGCTTCCTCCTCTCTCTCTGCCTGTCTCTCTGCCTACTTGTGATCTCTGTCAGATACATAAATAAAATATTTTTTTAAAATTACCTACTACTTACTTTACTAATACTACTATTGCATACTAACATCCAACTTTACTGATTATATTATGGGAGGATTAGTGTATTAAAAATCAAATAACAGGAAGAAATTTTAGATAAAAAATGCTATGTACAGCGACTTGTCAAAGATCAAGACACAATTTCAACTTTTATTTAAAGTAAATATAATCACTCTTTCTTTGAAATTCAGTTGTGAGAATTTAGACTTACCTTATATAATGTGTATTTATTTTTGAACATAAATTTTTAATAGAAAAAGCAAACTTATCAACAGATGCTTTTTAAGAAGTTGTTTATTCAAGGGCAAACAATTTACAATACCATAAAATAGATGTTGTGAGGAGAATTTTGCATGTCTGTGATTATGCATATTTTCTGAAGAGGTCCTTAGCTTACAGCAGCTTCCTGAAGGAACTATCCATCGCCAACACAAAGATTCCAGTGGCAATGGGTTGACAAGCTTTAAAATCATCTCTAAAATCAGATTTCAACAAAATTCCAGATTAGAATTTTAGTTACAATCTCCCTTCTAGTGCTCCAGCAATCTAATCTCTCCTGAGAGTTTTTTGATCTTTATAGAATCATAATAAAATACCAAACCACTCAAGTAAATATATAAAATCCATGGGGAATCTCCTTATATATTTTCTAAAGTTTAACTCCATTTCACTGATTTTGGGGGAACAATCATTTATGCATCTTTTGCTTTAAATGTAATACTACTAAATAAATACATCATTTCTTTTGTTATATAAATATAAAATCGGAAAAATCATTTCATGAAAAAGCCCATTTTCGTGAAAAATGTTTCAATGCCTTTGAAAGGCAGTATACTTGATGGTTAAGGGTGTAGAATTTAGAGCTGGGCTCCCAGATTTGCAAATTCAGCCCTATTAATCTCTTTTTTGTAATGCCACTGGCATTACAGAATGCCATCTATTTTATAGATGAGGAAACTAAGAGGTCCTCTTAGTTTCCTCATCTATAAAATAAGGTAATACTGTTTACCTGTCTTGTACATTTGTAGTAGGGAAGTAAGTTGAGAAATTGTAAAGTAGTTGAATCGTGTCTACTACATAGTAAGTTCAATAGATGTATTACCCCTATTATGATATTACAGATAATATTGCAAAGCTGATAATTAATCAAGAGGTCATTGTTCAGGGTCCTGGGTGGCAGAGTTGGTTGATCAACCAATTCTGGTTTTGACCCAGGTCATGATCTCAAGGCCGTGGGATAGAGCCCTATGTTGGGCTCTGCATTGAGCACAGGGTCTGCTGGAGATTCTCTCTGCCCCTCTCACTTGTGCTTTCTCTCTCTCTCTGTCTCAGATAAATAAATGAATCTTTAAAAAAAGAAGAGAAAGGCAATTTTTCTTATTGCATTAAACTTAGAAATATTAGGAACTAATAATGATACTTTTCAGTCTCATAAAGAGGCAAAAATGGAGTCAGAATTTCTTTTTATTTAAATATATATACTTAATTAATGATTGAGATAGCCTCCATACTCTAGGCATTGCTTCTTCAAAAATGGGCAATATCAGGGCCCCTGGGTGGCTCACTTATTTAAGCCTCTGCCTTCCACTCAGGTCATGATCCCAGGGTCCTGGGATCCAGTACCATATCTCTCCATCCCTAGCTTCTCCTTCTTCCTCTGCCTCCTTCTCCCCCTGCTAGTGCTCTCTCTCTCTCAAATAAATAAACAAAATCTTTTAAAAAATGGACAATACCTCCATTTTAATCAGGTCAACTGTTTGTCATAGATTATAGTCATCTATTTTAACATTACTAGTTCACTAAGCCAAGGCTTTTTAAGAGAAAATAAAGAACACCATATCCTGTTTATGTGTCTTGTCTCAGAAAGAGAACTTAGTGTCCTTGCTTACACAAGAAGATACTCATTTCCAAAACAGTAGAATGTGATTAATTGCCTTTTGATTTAGTTTCCTTTTGATGTGGTCAGAGCATATTTTTAATTTTTATATAATGTTTTGATGAAGAAATTTAGTATCACACCCATCAGGTTGACATGTATTTTTTCACCCATATGATGTTAAAGAAGTAATTGTACAATACTTTAAACAAAAGAAAGAATGTCAATAAACAGATGTTTTTTAAGATATGATTTATGACAGAAGTTCTACAAACAGTGATTTTCTTTGCCAAATAATTCCTTTCAAGCCCTTCTCTTTTAAAGAATTATGTAATATCTCTCATTTTGTGCCAAAAAAATAGCCAGGATATGAATTTGACATCACATGCATGGTGAGAGCTTGGAAAAGATTCTGAGAATGCTATTCGCTTCCATACAAAAGGTCACAGAATTAATTCTCCAAGCCAACATTTGAAACTGGCTGTCCCGAGAGCCTTGGATGTTTGGAAAATTAATGTGCCTATGTTCAAAATATACTTGTGCATACACTTCTAATGAACCCTTTCACAAGACAGAGAACATTGTGTCCACCTCATTTTACAGTTGCCTTTTTCGAGAGAGAACTTTGTAAATCTACAGGATCATACTCACAGGATCACTTAACCTAACTGAATCACAAGAAATTGTTCTTTAAGAATGAGCCATATGAATTATTTTAGTGTGTTATGGACTCTGACTTGAAGGAATTGTCAAATGATCCTCCTGGGACTCTAAAAAATTCAGCAGCTTCACATGTCTGTCTGTTTATATATCTCAAATTATGTTAATTGGACCTCACCAAGAGTATTCACCGTAGAACATGCATTATTATAACTTTATGTCTATGGTCACATGAAAATGTCATTTTGGAGAATGTGGTTACATTTGATAGTGCTGATGATTACTTTTTGTTAAAGCTTAAATAGGTTTTATATGTGATTTTAAAAAATTAAACATTTATTTATTCATTTTAGAGAGAGAGGGAGAGAGAGAGCATGAGTGGGGGCAGGTAAGGGGAGAGAGAATCTTCACCGGGCTGGATCCCACTATCCATGAGACCGTGACCCGAACAAAGGCTAAGAGTCCAATGCTTAACCAGTTGAGCCCCCTGGGCACCCTGACTTTATATATGATCTAATTGAGTCATCTTTGTGTTCATCTTATGTAATTCAGGGATGGGGAAGATGGAGGAGTCTGGAGGTGGTAGAATACTAGTAATCCTTAATAGCTAATATTTATTGAGTGTTTACTATGTGTCAGATACTTGCCTAAGCACTTTATGTATATTAACTCATGTATTGCTCGCAATGTTTCTTCAGAGCAAGTACTACGATTACTTTCATTTTGGAGATGAGAACCCTGAAATATAGTGAAGTGAAGTAATTTACTTATGGTCGCAAAGTTTAGGCAAAAAAACCCACCTCAGGTGCTCACTGATAAGCTGAGTTTCAATAGGAATACTTTAAACAGAGGGGATGGCTAGAGAGTTCTCCAATAAGAATGTTATTTGAATAAACTTGGGTTTGTTTGGAACTGGACCTCTTTTCCTCAGGTCCAAGAACTACAAATGTTTGCTAATCTTTCAAAATCATCTTTTCCAATAAAAATGTATATTTTCAAGAGTTATGAATTATCTGGAATGTGAACATATAAATAGTTTCTGGAAGGGGAAGATGGGCAGAACGCTGGTGTACACCATCCAGGTCATCCCACTTTGAGGGAGCCAAATTAGAGTTTGTTTGGTGAGCATAGGATTATGTCACACAGATTCTAGAGGGCTAGACCCTGGTAAAATCTGGTGAAATGTTCTAGTCCTAGAGCAGAGGATCCCAGTCTAACAGCTAGAGTTTTCAAGTCCTCGAGACTCAGGGTTTTTTTCCCTCTGCTATTACTGCTGGTTATTCACTGACCACTTCTTCAGTGTTTCAAAAATGACTGAAAGTTGTCACACAGGATTGCTTCATGTACCTCACTTTTTCAAGTCCTCGGATATACTTGCCACCTCCAACGTGCTGTACATGTGATCTTAGGGAACTGTGCCCTTCGGCATTTGGTATTAATTTTATGGAACCTACTCTCAAATTTCTTTGTGGGGGTCTTTTCTGGAAATACAGACCTTTTGTAGACATCTACAGTCCTCTGTAAAGGAGTGAATTATTGAGCAAAAACAAGTAAATGTGATGGGATGCTTAAATAAACAGCTTTTCTCCTCCTTGAAAAACAGATTTATATATAAAGGTACAGCTGTTTCATAGTAAATAACATACCCAAGCTGGAGCAAATTTTATTTGAAGAGTTGTTAGTCACTAACCAAAGCTTGTTTCCCAGTTGTACCCTGAACAACACAATATTAATATGATAACATAAATTACTTCTAAAATAATTACTTTGAACTCTTTCAGGCTGACATTAACGCTTTCTTGTCCAATGGATCTCAAGAATTTTCCAATGGATGTACAAACATGTATAATGCAACTGGAAAGTTGTAAGTACAGACAACTTACTTTTTCTGAACACTTTAAAAACTGTAGTCAATACAAATTTTAATGGATTATGTAGATAATTTGTAATTTTGTAACTGTTTTTGTCAGATATTTACCAAGCAGGCATGTTATCTGTCACCACGTAATGAAAGTAATCCCTTTCAACACATGCGGTCTACACTATGGTAAATTGAGGGCCGAGGAATAACAGTTTTTAGGCTTGACAGACAGCTATATATCTCTATACAAATCATCAAAGGTAAAAAAGAAAGTAATCATTCAAAACAAACCGCCATTTTTAAAAAATTGGGTACCTGCTAGAGACTAAGCATTTTGTATATGTTATGTTTAATACTCACAGGAAAGATGTTGCTGTCCCTATGTGTCCGCATGTCAAAATGGTCATTTTGAGTGCTTGAGTATTGTGCTCCACTTTATGGAGGTGGGGACAACGAATCATCTGGTTCCGAAGTTTATGCCTCCTTTGAACCATTTTGTAAAGTTTATTCAGAGCGTACTCTGCTGAGTATGTTATACGTGTTATCTCAGGAGAAGAGAAATTTCTTACACTTTATCAGAGATTTATCCAAGCTTCCAAGCATTCCTTTAAATTTCGTCTTTCAGAGTGGATCCATCCGCATCACCGATTAAGGTTAACACAAACATTTCACGTCTGTCTGTTTCTTTGACCTTATCTGTAGAATCGGCCCAAACTTAATTGATTTTCAATGTTTAACAACATAAAAATGTAAGCATTATGCAATCTTTTTCTTGTGGTTCTGTCTTATAACCGGGGGGCGGGGGGAGCACGTCTGTTTAACATATTCCTTGAGGAAAACTGGAAGGTAGGTCTTCAGAGCCTCAGGTCTGAGAGGCAAGGTTTGTAGTGTGGAGAAGCTGTCGCTAGATGGCGAGCCTACTTCATGGGGGAATGCGCCCTTGCCTCACCATCGGGTTTATCTTAAAGTAAGAAGTGGAAATTCTCTTAGTCTGATAGTAACTCCTTCTTGTTACATTTAAATGCATGACTTATATGAGTAGTTCTTAAGTGTGAAGCATACACATGAATAAAGTACTGAGCAAATGAAAGGAAAATAAAATAATGTAGTTTTAGTTAGGGGAACTATTTAGAAATCTAAGTGGAGAGGGGCAAAGAAAAGATTCCCAGCAGTGGAGATTTTTTTTTTTTTTTTTGAGCCCTACCATGAAAGCATTTTGAGGACAGGCTGGTTCTGTATCTTGATTGTCAAATTGGGTACATAACGTAGAAGGGTGTCAAGAAAGAAAATCATGTACAAAATAGTCGAAGACAAACTGTTTCCCTCATTGCTAAACCAGACATGGTTGGATACTGTAATAGGCAGGGAGGAATTGTTCAAGATTCAGGAGCAAGAAAATGAATCTTCTTTAACGGTTCTTTCAGCCAAATGAATGAAGGTTATTTAGGAAGGTTTCATAATATTCCAAAACAAAGAATAGGATTAGGGACAAAGAGGAATGATGCAGAAGGTAGAAACAGTAGAGGTTGATACTATAGGGGAGGCAAAATTTTATCTTCACCCTCTTACCCTTTTTCAGCAGGGTTTGAGAATTAAACAGGCATAAAACAGGTTAACAGGAGAAAAGGATACAAATGTATTTAATGTAAGATTAATGTAACATGGGATCCCTCATAAAGAAATGAAGACTCTGAGAATTGGCAAAACCTAAATGTTTTTATACCAGGTTGAACAAGGAGAGGCAATTACGAAAAGGTAGCTAAACTATGCAGGGAAGCTAAATGAAGATAAATAATTATCTTAACATGGTCTATACAGAATTCTTTGGCTTCAATTCCCCATTGAAGATGTTTCTCTTTTCCTGGTATAGGGAACATTCCTGTTTTAAGGAAGGAAAAAAAGGGAGATTCAAATGCCCTTCTAGGGGCACCTGGGTGGCTCAGTGGGTTAAAGCCTCTGCCTTCGGCTCAGGTCATGATCCCAGGGTGTTAGGATCAAGCCCCACATCGGGCTCTCTGCTCCGCAGGGAGCCTGCTTCCTCCTCTCTCTCTCTCTGCCTGCCTCTCTGCCTACTTGTGATCTCTCTCTGTCAAATAAATAAATAAAATCTTTAAAAAAAAATGCCCTTCTAATATCTACTGTTTTTTCAAGTGCCTTTAGTTCAAAATAATCCTTATGCTAAAGGGACATACTTTAAGGTGGCAAAATCTACCATACTTTATTTGCTTAAATACAAAATGGATGTGAAGTGTCTGGGAGCAGATGAGTTCAGAGCTTAGGTAAATTGAATCATACTGGAAACATTAACGGAGGAAGAAAACATAGGATGAGAAGTAAATGTGGAAGGGAATATTGATAAATCTCATCTTAATATATTCACATTTTGGGGAATTTAGGTGAAAAACGAAAGGAAGAGTTAGACCTGGGGATACACTATTAAAAGCCATAAAGAAAGTGGTTCAAACAATAAGATAACATTTCTGAAGGAGAGGATATAGAGAGAAACAAAGAAGAACAGACCCTTTAGAAATGCCTTCATTTAGAGATCGTTGGAAGGATTTCCAGTCAAGTGATGGTCATAGATAGCAAATTAAAATCAGTATAACTCAACTCAAAAGAAGTGCTGAGATCTGTTTAACAGTATCAAATGCTACAAAAAAATTTTTTTAAGGTAATTGAATAAAGAGCCATTGTTATTGATGGCAACGACAAATGTGATTAGAATGATGAGGGTCAAATCTGAAGTCCTCCAAAAAAAATTTTAAGTGCATGATGAGAAAGTGGGAGCAGTGAGTAAAATCTATTACTCCATGAATGTTAGTTACTAAAGAACGATGCAAAAGAGTAGAGTGCCCAGGGGTTAACTGGGTCACTGGGCTTCCTTTCTAGAATAAGGAAAGCATACTGCATTATTTTGCAGGACGAAAAGCTGACATAACAGGACCTTTCATTGTTTCTGCCTTTCCCAGAACATTTCCAAATTAATCAAAAACTCAACATGGGAAAGCAGGGCCTCTTGCCTCCTCAGCCTTTTTTCTTATTTTCTTTATCAGGAATGAATAGATTGCCTCACACATCCCTTTCATATATTTCAGTCATTATACACTTCCTGCTCTCTTATTAAAAATTAACTGAGCTCACAATAGAGATACTGTTTATCAAACATCTTCAGCAGATGCTAAGAAAATCTTTTTGATGTAGAAGCTACTGAAGTCAAATTTTTCCAGGTATTTTTCGTAAACTCTTTTAGATAACCCTTTCTCTCTCTCTCCCTCCCATCCCTTCCTTCCTTCCTTCCTTTCTCTTTCTACTTTCTTTCTTTCCCTTCCTTCCTTCCTTCCTTCCTTCCTTCTTTCTATAATGGCTTAAAATGACAAGTTAACCTGCTGGAAAACAAGTTAACTTGCTAGAAAGCAAGAGCTGTAAGGAACCTTGTGTCTTAATTGGGATCTGGCTGCAAAAGGGAAAAAGGAAACAAATTGGTTTGAGAGGTGCAGAAAACAAGCAATAAAGGCACATAATTTTTTTAAAAGATTTTATTTATTTATTTGACAGAGAGAAAGAGATCACAAGCAGGCAGAGAGGCAGGCAGAGAGAGGGGGGAAAGCAGGCTCCCCACTGAGCAGAGAGCCCAATGCGGAGCTCCATCCCAGGACCCTGAGATCATGACCTGAGCTGAAGGCAGAGGCTTAACCCACTGAGCCACCCAGGTGCCCCAAAGGCACATAATTTAAAGGCAAATGCCTGTCATGATACAACTTTCTTAGGTTCAATGAATGTTCCATGATGTCTGTCAATGGTCAGGACTGTTCAAGTGACCTGAGGGATCTTTATTCATCTAAGAATCAACTGAAAAATATCTACCAGATATCAAATATATTTTACATGATATCTTGGGTGACACAACAATACTGAAAGCACAAAAGTCCCTGCTTTTAAGGACTTGAGGGGCACCTGGGTGGCTCTGTCAGTTAAGCCTCTACCTTTGGCTCAGGTCATGATACCAGGGTCCTAGAATCCAGTTCCAGGTAAGGCTGTCTGCTCAATGGGGAGCCTGTTTCTCCCTCTCCCTGTGCCTGCCACTCTCCCTACTTTTTCTCTCTCTCCCTCTTTCTCTCTCTCTGTCAAATAAATAAATAAAATCTTAAAAAAAAAAAAAAAAGCTG
Source organism: Taxidea taxus jeffersonii (assembly GCA_003697995.1). Taxonomy (NCBI): domain Eukaryota; kingdom Metazoa; phylum Chordata; class Mammalia; order Carnivora; family Mustelidae; genus Taxidea; species Taxidea taxus. The sequence continues at coordinate 56,422 of ML110942.1, read as the reverse complement.
GAGGACCAGTTGAGGAGTTCTTCATGCAGATTTGCATTAAAAATGATAAGTAGATGTTAATAGATATTGTTGGTACAAAGGGAAGAATGTCTAAGGCAAGAACAATGCCAAGAGTGAATAAATTACTTAGAAAAGTATATTTTGTCCAAACTAGCCATGACCCCATACCTCTAAAAGTTCATGGATTGGACTTAAAACCCTGGGTGATACACAATTCCTAGTGTAGGGAGAAATAAGTCACAGGGAAGAGGTGGGCAGGGAAAGTCCAGGGGAAGAGAAGTCCTGTGATGGAAACAGATGCAAAAACCAAAACCATGTATGAGCTGAGGATAGCATGAAGGGACAAAAATGGAGTAACTAACTTTCAAGCCAGAATTAAAAAATACTGATTCATCAAGTAGAACATGGGAAAGAAGAAAAATAAAAGAAATGAAAATATAGTAATAGGGAGCACAGAAAGAGCAAAAACAGCTTTCAATAGTACCATAATTACAATAAATGTGGGGTGCCTGGTTGGTTCAGTCGGTTAAGTGTCAACTACTGATCTCAGGTCAGATCTTAATCTCATAATCATGAGTTCAAGCCCTGTGTTAAAAAACAAAACAAAACAAACAACTTAAAAAAATAATAAAAGCAAAGGTTAAATTCACATAACAAAATAAAGAGATTCTCCAACTAGATGTTAACAAATATTAAGACTCAACAATATGTTGTCAGCTAAACACTTTTTAAAAAAAATTTGTAGGGGCATCTTGGTGGTTGCCTTTGGCTCAGATCATGGTCCCAGGATCCAGGGATCGAGCCCCACATCAGGCACCCAGCTTGGCAGGAAGCCTGCTTTCTCCCTCTCCCACTCCTCCTGCCTGTGTTCCCCTTCTCACTTTTCTCTCTCTCTGTCAAATATATAAATTAAAAAAAAAAATCTAAAAAAAATTTTTGCAAACATACTTGGGAGAAAAACACAGAAAAATGCATATCAGAGAAATGTGTCTAAAAAACTCCAGGATGATAATTTCATATCAGGAAAAAAATTATAGAAAAAATTATGAGACACAAATGTTTGAGTAAAATGCTGATAAAGAAACAATATGTAAATAAGCTATAATAATTATAAAAATATCTTCTATACAACTTCCAAGTATATAAGGCAAGAAATCAGGCAGAATTACAATTTTAAAAAATAGATAAATCATTAATTTACTTGATAGTACAGGTACAGATACTGGAACAAAAGAAATTTATGGATAAAGAAAAAACTCATGGTTTGTTTTCAGGATACAAGAACAATTACAAAAAATATGTAGTAAGCCACAAAGGAAGCTTTAATAAATTCCTAAAAATCAACATCTGATGGGATGGGATCTCTCACTAAAATGAAGTATGACTAATAAAAATATAAAATTACTATAAATTACTATGTATTAATATAAATTATTACATACTCCTAGACAAAGATCAGGAAACCAACAGCATATAATAAGTGACTCCTTGTTTAAAGAAGAAATAAAGGAAAACTGCTTACTAAATGACAATGAAGGCATTAACTCTCAAAATCTTGAGACGCAGCTAAAGCAATGTTCTGTACTAAAAACTACTGAGATATGCCTTTGATTCAAGAAGACCAACAAGGAAAAACAGTATTCAAAGAATCACATAAAAACTCCAAATTGGTACTTGGAAAAGTCCAAGAACCTAGAGACACCTCTGAAGAAACTCATTAAGGAAGAAAGAAATTAGGTTGAAAATAAGAGATACAGAGTGAAGAGGAGGAAGTGAAGGGAAGGAAATGATGGTAAGTATGCTAAATTGAAAACAATAAAGGAAAATCCTGAGCACTCCATCTTTTCCAGTTCTATCTATTGACCTGACATCAGAAAAGAACCTCAGGCAAAAGCTTTATTTGAAAAAGAGAATAAAGAGAAATCCACACTGCATATAGCTAATTTCATCATAAATTAATGAGAAATTCAAAGAGCTGAGACAGTAATGGGGACAACAGAGAACATTTTGAAGACCTTTTCAATGACTTGCCTAAGAATTAAGCATAAAGATGATTCTCTCAAATTTTCTCTTAATCACAATGATTAAATATTGTTTCAGTTACATGAATTAGAAAAATGTAGGTGATTAATGGGGAAAGTAGTGCAGAAGCTGACTTCTGCTTAAATATGCTATGTTTCTTGTAAAACTATGGATTTCACTAGAAATTTATTTTAGATTACTGGGGCTTTACAATACAGTTAGAATAAGGAATGGTTGTGGAAATATAGAGAAATAAGGTTAGCAGTGTTGCTTAGAGGCATGAAGATAAGTGAGATTTCTGAAGATAGTCTCAAAAAAAAAAAAAGAACAGAAGAGAGGACAAAGAAGACGGCATCATTGAATTTAAGAAAAATTGAGGGACAAATGGGAAGAGTAAAACAGAGAAAGACAATGAAAAGTTCTTTGTGACATTTTAACATATGTTTCCTGGAGACTGTTTTTCAAATATCATTAACCTACTTTATTCATGGAGTATAGTATTCATATAGCACTTTCACTGAACTTGGAAAAAATCAGGAAACCAAGGTTACTTATTTCAATATTTAATTATAAATAGAAACATATTAGCTGCAATTCAAATATGTTTATCTTAGTGATTCAGTTGCTGCCATTTAAAATCAAAATGAAATAGCCACAGTAAGACTGAAACTTTACCCTTAGGTTAACCTAAAAAAGCTAAATCTCATCACTGAGAATTCCTTTGCAGCCAAAGAAGAGAATGAGTCCACATATATACAGGCACATCTTATTTTACTGCATTTTGCTCTTTTGTGCTCACAGATATCATGGGGTCTTTTACAGGCTGACATTTGGTTGCAACTCTGCATCAAGCTAGTCTGTAGGCACCATTTTGCAGGAGAATTTTCTTACTTTGTGTCTCTGTGTCTCATTATGATAAGTCTCATAATATTTCAAACTTTTTCATTATTATGATATCTGTTACAGGGATCTGTGATTACTGATCTTTGATGTTACTGCTGCCATTGTTTTGGGGCTCTATGATTGCACCCATATAAGATGGAGAACTCAATGGATAATTGTATGTGTTCTGACTGCACCACTGACCAGCCATTGCCCCATCTCTTTCCCTCTCCTTGAGCCTCCCTAGTCTCTGAGACATAATATTGAAAATTAGGCCAGTAAATAACCCTACAGTGGCCTCTAAATGTTCAAGTGAAAAGAAGACTCACACACCTCTCACTTTAAATCAAAGCCAGAAACGATTCAGCTTAGTGAGGAATCCATGTCGAAAGCTGAGTTAAGCGAAAGCTTGGGTCTCTTATGTCGGTCAGTTAAGTTGTGAATACCAAGGAAAAATTTTTGAAGGAACTTAAAAGTGCTACTCCAGTGAATACAAATGATAAGAAGGCAAAACAGCCTTATTGCTGATATGGAGAAAGTTTGAGTGGTCTGGACAGAAGATCAAACCAGCCATCACATTCCCTTCACCCAAAGCCTGATCCACGTCAACACCATTACTGTTTTCAATTCTGTGAAGCCCGGGAAAGGTGAGGAAGCTAAAACAGAAAAACTGGAAGCTAGCAGAGGTTGGTTCATCAGGTTTAAGAAAAGACATGGTCTCCATAATATAAAAATGTAAAGTGGAGCAGTAAATGCTGATGTAGAAGCTGCAGCAAGTTTTCCAGAAGATCGAGCTCAATTCGTTAATGAAATGGCTACACTAAATAACAGATTTCCAATGTAGATGAAACAACTTTTCATTGGAAGAAGATGTCATCTAGGATCTTTATAACTAGAAAGGAGAAGTCAATGCCTGGCTTCAAAGCTTAAAGAACAGACTTAAAGAACAGAACTGATTGTCTTGTTAGGGGCTAAAGCAGCTGGTGACTTTAAGTTGAAGCCAATGCTCATTGACCATGCCAAAAATCCTAGAACCCTTAAGAACTAATGCTAAATCTCTTCTGCCTGTGCTCTAATTTGAAAAGCAAAGCCTGGATGCCAACACATCTGTTTACAACATGGCTTACTGAATATTTTAAGTGCATCATGAGACCTACTGCTCAGAAAAAAAGATCCCTTTCAAAATATGACTGCTCCTTGACCATGTACTTGGCCACCAAGAGCCCTGATGGAGATGGACATTAATGTTGGTTTCAAGCCTGCAAACACAATATCCATTCTGCAAGGAGTAATTCTGACTTTCAAGTCTTATTATTTAAGAAATATATTTTGTAAAACTCTAGCTGCTATACATAGTGATTCCTCTGATGCATCTGGGCAATATCAATTGAAAACATTCTGGAAAGGACTCACCATTCTAGGTGCCATTAAGAACACTTATGATTCATGGGAAGAGATCAAAATATCAACATGCAGAAGAATTTGGAAGACGTTGATTCCATTCCTTCATGGAATACTTCTAGACTTCAGTGGAGGCAGTAACTGGAGATGTAGTGGAAATAGTGAGAGAACTAGAATTAGAAGTGGAGCCTGAAAATGAAACTGAATTGCTGCAATCTTGTGATAGAACTGGAATGGATGAACTCTTTCTTATGGAGTGTTTTTTTTTTAGATGGAATCTAATCCTGGTGGAGATGCTATGAAGATTGTTGAAACGACAACAATGGATTTAGAATGTTACATAAATTTAGTCAATAGAGCAGCACAAAGTGTTTGTGGGGGTGGACTCTAGTTTTGAAAAAAGTTTTTCTGTGGGGAATATGCTCCCCAACAGCATCACGTGCTGCAGAGAAATCATAGGTGAAATGAAGAGACAGCTGATGTGGCAGACTTCATTATTGTCTTGTTTTAAGAAATTGCCACAGCCACCTCAACTGTCAGCAGCCACTACATTAAGGCAAGACCCTCCACCAGCAAAAAAAGCTGTGACACACTGAGAGCTCAGATGATGGTTAGCATTTTTTAGCAATAAAATCTTTTTAAATTAAGCCATGTATGTTTTTGTTTGGTTTTTCTCTGGACTTAATGCTATTGCCCACTTACTAGACTAGAGTATAAACATAACTTTTATATGCACTGGGAAGCCAAAAAATTATTTGACTCCTTTTATTGCAATATTCACTTTATTGCACTGATCTAGACCTAAACCTGCAAGGTATCTCTAGGGATGCCTGTAGGTTCGAAGTTCAAACATTTCCTTTATCAAATCTAAAGGCCTGCCCCATGGAGTGTTTATTTGTCAAATCTCAACAGAATTTTACCCAATTGCTTTTATAAAAGCCAGAAGTTTAATATACTATTATGCCTCCAGGCTATAACATCCTCATTCACCCTCACAAGAGAATTCTAGAAGAAATACTGTGAATGCTTGCTGTTGGGTGTAAAGAAATGGTATTGGTTTCATTTATCTTTCTAATACTCTTTTTTTTAGTGTCAGGCTCAGTTAGAAAATATCAGTGATTTACCATGACAATTTTCATCTCCAAAATTCACAGCAGTAGAAATTTATTAAATATCAATAAAGTATTAAGCCATATATGCTACAGAGAGAATTCTGCAATGAAGCCTTACTTTTCATTACATGATTCATTTAATTTAAAAAATAGCATGCGATTTGCACCCCAATTTTTGTGTGTTATTGCTGGTAATGTGTAAGATTGAGTGACATTTCTACCAAAGATAAGCTAAACATTAAAGTGATCACTAGCAAAAAAACCAAAAACAAACAAACAAAAAAGTGATCACTAGCGTTCCTTCTCAGAATTAGATTATATTACTACTGAAGTTCAGGATCTACTATATGACCTCTTTTTTTAAATTGGCTGTATGATGTAAAACATAAAGCTATCTTTTCAAAAGATAAGTTTTCATTGATATCACAGTTTTGTTTATAAATGCATCTTGTTTGCTTCACAAATTACTAGTCTCTGAGGGAAGGAAACACAGCCATGTTATGGCTTAGACTATGCCTCTAAGGGACTGACAGTGCAAACAGATGTGCAGGAATAAGGTGTGGAAAAAAACTAAAGATTTTAATTTTCAGCCTTTAATTTATACCATAACAAAAATTTCTAAATTGACAATTTTTCCCCAAGTGAAAAAAGACAATGCAGATTTTTTTTTAATCTTGGAAGAACTTTGAATAATAATTTCGTAACAGCATCATAAACTATTGTTATTTATAAAAAGACAAAGATGACATGGGGTATATGAACTATCACTGTAATTCCTTATTTCATATCTAAAGAGGAATGTAAGTAATGGAACAGGAAAAACCCACCAATGTGAGAAAGTTAAAGAAATTTTAATTATTCAAGTTAGAAAAGAAAATGCAAGGAAAGTAACTCAGGGAAGAGAGGACTCTTTTCCACAAAGAGCAGCCTAAATCCCTAAAATTATAGGAAAAGATCTCTTTAAGGTTAACTTAAAAAAAATACCAACAAAAATTGTAAGAAGCTTCCAAAACATGTTTTAATGGGGTTTTTGGATAGAAATACCTAAAGATAGATGGGAGGTTTTTGCTATTTAATTTTCAGATTCATTTCAAAACCACATCTGACATGACTCAGACCAGTTTCTCTGGAATTTATGCCAAGACTATTTAAGGAATTTGGTGAAGATTTTTGACTATTATTTCCTAATAATCTCTACTGTTTTCAAGCTCTTTCATAATTTAGCAAAGTATGAATACTATTCAAAATAATACTATGCCTTTTGCCTGGCGAGTCAGAGATACGGTCTATTCTTATTTTGCTAAGTATTACTGAAACCTCTGTGATTACAGTGTTAGTTAGAAAGCAAGTTTCCCCAAGACACAAATATTCACTAATGAACAAGCTACTTCTAAAATTACTCCCCACTTAAACTTTCCATCCTACTTAACCCTCCCACTATTCTCTTTCAGTTTGTCCTCATCTTGTTAAGTCCACTTTTGCTGATTATCAGATATCCTAAACATATAGTGACATAATAAAAACAGTGTAGTTACAAGTCTTACAGAAAGGTGATACCACAGTACTTTTATTATCTTTTACACATATTATCTGATTTAGTCCTAAGCACAACTTAATGAGATGGGTTTTATTTCCATTGTAAATATCAGCAAATTAAGGTTGAGAAAGGTTGAGTGACTCTCCCAAAGTCACACAATGAAGAAGTGGACCAAGCAAACTTGTGTGAATTAATAGCTCACAAACTTAAAACAAGCATCAGTCCTTTCAAAATCTATCTCTAGTAACCAAAATAAGAACCCCTAGTATAGAATAATGGTTTATAGGTTAGTTATACCAGAGAGTTTTAGAGAAAGTATAATTAACTAAGAAGATAATTGAGCAGGCCTATAACTTAAAGGAAACCACATCTAACAACCTGGTTAATGGTAGGATTATTCAAATTAAATGCACAAATTGTACATAAAAATGTTTTAGTTAAATAGATTTTGACAGAGCAGTTGTTCCTTGTCAGGTCAATAAAATTTACTTGAGTAATATTCCTCCTGGCAATAATCAGTAAGCATGTGCCAAGTGTAAGCATTTTCTTCCTTTCAGTTGTTTTTCTTCCTTTTTTTTTTTTTTAATTCCAGCTGCTAGTTAAGTACATCAGCATTTGCAAGCTGTGTCAAACCGAGAAATCTCAGCCTCTCTCTCTCTTTCTATTGATTGGGAAAGCTGGGCCAAACATGATTCTAGGTCACTTAAAACTGAATGTTAAACTATAGTTGTTTTAGAATCCTCAAAACTGTTTTCAACTTATATTCTCAGTCATATTCTCCCTTTGAATAAGTATTTCTTTTACATACTACTCGTGGTAGAAAGTATTAAATAGCCTCTTTTTTTCCACCCTGTGGTCTTTTAAGCTGTTTTTTTTTTTTAAATGACCGAAGGTCATTTGATTTCTTTTAGTGACAATATAATACATTTGAATGATGTCTTCAAAATCAACATGTTTAGGGACGCCGAGGTGGCTCATTCAGTTAAACTACTGACTCTTAATTTTGGCTCAGGTCATGATCTCAGGGTTATGAGATCAAGCCTCACTTTGGGTTATGTGCTCGGTGTGGAGTCTGCTTGAGATTTTTCTCTCTCCCTCTCCTTCTGCTCCTACATCCCTACCCCCCCGGCTTACACTCTCTCTCTCAAGTAAATAAATGAATAAAATCTTTTAAAAAATAATTTAAAAAATGAGCATGTTTATATGGGGAAATTTGTACCATAGAGATGATAAAACAAAGACATGCTTTAGCCTTGGCTCCCAATCTTCTGTACTAGTGTTAACCAATTTTGTTTGTCTCATGTGCTCTGTCTATGGTCACAGATAGAAGTATAAAAGACACAAATATAAAAGACATTTCAAACATTAAACTGCAGAAAATTAAAAAGTGTTTTGCATATTAACATTGCAATTTTATTTCAGATTTAAGTAATTTTTCTAATGTGATGGGTGTGGAACTATATCTCATTATATCTTCATCTCCCTTACATGGATCATCCTTTTTTCCAATCATGACTTTTTCTTCTGTCTGCGGCCTGTTTAAGTTTTTCCTGATGTTTCTATGGAGTTTTCTCTTTGTATTTATTTATGTGTTATTTTATAGATGTTAATGATAGTCTAACTTTATATTTCATAGTTCAGAGGGTCTTAAATACATATACATAATTAAATCTCCATTTTTCTTAATAAAGTATACTTTCTATATGCCAAAATACAAAAACATTATGCATTTTTATAATATCCTTTTTAAGAAAATATTTTATTTATTTATTTGTCAGAGAGAGACAGAGAGTGAGCAGAAGCAGGGGGAACGGCAGACAGGGGAGAAGCAGGCTCCCCGCTGAGCAAGGAGCCCAATATGGGGCTGGATTCCAGGACCTGTATTGAAGGCATATGCTTAACCAACTGAGCTACCCAGACCCCCCAGTGTTATGCATTGTAACTCAGAAATTGTGTAGCGTACCTTGTGTTTACATTTTCAATATGAGTGGATTTTATTTCTGTATAACCCTTTTTCTAAATGTATAGAAAATTCTCCCATTATTATTTATCAAAATTTTTTTCTAGGGTAGATTCAAAATGAAATTTTTCCCTTAAATTTCTATACATAGGTCTGGTTCTGGCCTCTGTTCTACACCATTCCATCTAATTGGTACAAAGCCTCTATTCTGAAACTATTTGAATGCTACAGCTTTATTTGTACATTTTGTCCTCTGTCAAACATATCTGCTTCTTTACTTTTACTTTTCAAAACTGCCTTGGCTAGGTATATACATTTGTACTTCAGGTTAGTTGATAATTACATTAGGATTTTTATTTAAGTGGAATTGATATTATAGAATAATTATTAATTATTATCACAATAATGAATCCTCCTATCCAAAGCCACAGAATGTTTCTATCTTTATTTCCACCTTCTTCTCCATCTTTCAAAGACATTTAATTATTTGATTTTCACATTTCTTTGTTAACTCATTGCTGTACATATTCTATATTTTTGCTGAAATTGAGGATAAAAATTTTGTTCATATTCATCTTAAATGATACAGTAGCATTTAAATCCATATTCTAATATTATGATGAAAATCCTTTGATCTTAGTTACCCAGAGGTGAGGAGCTGTACTGCTAGAGCAGATAAAATCATAGGGTGAGGAAGACAGCAAAGAGAATTAAAGGGGGAATTCCCCGTGACAATACTGGGAAATAGAAGTTCTTCCCACATGAATGAACCATGTTCACAGGAGGAAGAGGTGACAGAATCTCTCTAGGTGCCTTGGGGACACTTTCCCCAACCCATCTGGGATTCAGTCAAGTGGGAGGACAGAGCAGTACAATGATAAACACTTCTGAGGGGTTAGAGATATTTGAAAAAGGGAGATGTCCTGTGTCCCTTTGAGAGGGGACCACCTTGTAGAATGGCCATAGCCACATAGGCAGTCCGAACAACCAAAACTATATCAGTGCAACATATTTAAAAACAGAACGAGATAGATGATAGAAGATTGGTAGGTAGCTCGGCGATAAGCTAAACCATTAGTTCCTCCTTTTCATAGCTGTTACATTACTGGAAGAGATCTAGAAGTCCTCCAAATTCCACGAACATGTAACATAGTTGGGAATCTCAATTTCCAAGTGATCTACCAGGGGGCTGACAATAAAGTAGTTTCCATGTCCTATTATTTCAGGGAATAAAAAAAAAAATAAAAGAAACAAAGCCTGAAGTCTATGTAAATGAAGATCAGATCTGGTTGGAAGGTATGGCTGAAATTCTGTATCCTGGCAACAAAGGGAACTATCAAAGTACAATGATGCCAAGAGAACACCATATATTTTACCATCCTCAAATCTTGTTGGATGTGAGGGTCTAGCCCCAGAACCACGATGAAACATCTTGAAATGGAGGGCAGAAAGCACCACTGAAATAACACAGATTAAGGTGGCCTTGCACTCATTTCTCCTCATTGCCATGAGGGCACCGAAGCTCCTCCTTATCATTAGAGTAACCATGTAACCTATCATTAAAATGGGGACACTTAAAATCTTAAAAAAAAAAAAAAACCCTATCAGTTATAAAATATAGTAATTTTAGTATCTGTGGTGCCTTTCTTTTAGTCTCTAAAGATTTTATTTATTTATTTATTTGTTTATTTATTTATTTTAGAGAGAGTGAGTGAGACAGAGAGAGAAGGAGAGGGAATATGAAGCAGACTCTTCACTGAGCACAGAGCCTGATATGGGGCTCGATCCCACAGCTTCGAGATCACAACCTGAGCTGAAACCAAGAGTCACTGACTGCACCACCAAGGTGTTCCTGATAGTTTTTCTGTTTTGTTTTGTTTTTAATTAGCAGATTAGCAGGTGAATTAAATAGTTCTGAACTGTTTATTTTCAAAATATCCTTTCTACCTTGCAGACCCCCTCTCCTTACCCTGAACATGATCAAGCACCAGGGGGGCAGTATGCTCTCTCTTCATCTGTCTGTCTCTTGTCTCTTAAAATTAATAAACAAACAAATCAATAAACAGACAAGTAAACAAAATATATCCTTTCTAAAAAAATTTATGCATGTACATTAAAGCAAATCAAAATAATTGGAATCATGTTAAAAGTTGTAATTTTGATACTAAATTTGAAATTAACAGTCACTTGACCTTATAGACCCTAGATTATAATTTTCTTAGTAAGAAAATGTTCTCTTTAGTTGAGGTAGCTCAACTCAATTATCTATACTTGATAATTTCAGAGCTTGATTTTATGTATTTTACATTGATATAGGTAACCATTTCAGCCCATATATTTTTACAGATATTGTCTCTGTCTTGAATAAGGGTAACTTTTATCAAAAATAGGCTTTTAGGACAAAACTCAGCCATAGTAGCTGTTTCTACTTAAGAAACATTTTTAATTCTTTGCCTAATTTAGATGCTGGGAAATATGTCTTCTTAATTCCATTTCCATTTCAATATTAGTTAACCAATTAAAAACAAGCAGTCAATACAGTCTCTCCACTTCCACAGTTATCAAATTACAATAAATATTGAATCATTTGAGACCTTTCTTCCTTTATATTGTAGGGATCTCTGTTTAGAAGCTTCATTTTTATAATTGCTATTTACTAAAATCTTCAGAATCCGAAATTTTAGTGCTCCATTCATAAAATAATTTCATTAAATACTTCCAACTGATTTTGAATAAATGCAACCAAATTTAGAGAACCTATTTACCAAAAGTTCAATATCCTTGCAGAACATATGCATTGATTCATGAAATACTTCTTCAAATGTTTAAATTTTTAAAAAGAATTTAGCTGATAACAAGCAATAAATAGAAAAAGCATGTTGTGCCATAATGAAATATAATTTTTAATTCGACATCAGCTTTGTCCCACACAAAAAAATTATATTTCAGGTACTCTGTTCCAATAAAAAAGTTATAAATGTTAACAACTACAACTTCTTTTTCACTGACAGAGTGTCACAGTTTATGTGTGTAAAATAAATCATATGTGGGACACCTGGGTGGCTCAGTTGGTTAAGTGTTCGACTCTTCATTTCAGCTCAGGTCCTGATCTCAGGGTTGTGGGATCAAGCCCCACGTTAGGCTTCATGCTGGGCATGGGAGTCTACTTAAGATTCTCTCTCTCCCTCTCCCTCTGCCCCTTCCCCAAACCCCCATCTTTCATTCTTTAAAAAAATAAGTAAAAAATAAGATGAAATAAGTCATATATGCTTTGTAAAGAATTCCAAGAACACTGCAGCTCCACAGATCCCCCTCCCTTTTTTTTTTTTTGAATTGTGCTATGCTCACCACAAGTGTAGCTACCATCTGTCATCATACAACACTATTACAATACCATTGACTGTATTCCCTATGCTGTACTTTTGTCTCTATGACTAACTGGGCTTTTTTACAACAATGATGAATTCCAACAAATATTTTATTCAGATCTGTTACAAGCAAATTACATTTCTTCTTGGTGTTGAACTTTTTAAGTGAATGTAAGAGAGACTTCACAATAGAATTTATGATGACATTACATAGTTCATCTTCAACCAGTGTAATTCCAAAAGCTTTACTTTGATTACAGAATTAGATTTAAAAATTAATTTAAAATTAATTTAACCAATTTTCTCTTTAAAGCAGGAAATGATACTGAAACAAGCCTAACGTCATTTAATTGCTTGCAAATTTCCTGTCATGCCACTTTCCAAGAAAAATGAAATTAAAAAAGAATGAAATTAATTCAGAAAAGCAATGATTTTATCTACATAAAAACTGATTTTTTTAATAGAGTAATGTGTAAATCCTGCCCCTACAACGCACGTGTCAGATAACTGTCTTTGGGCAGCATTCTTAAAAGGACTGTAATGTTTGAAATCAATGTTGATGTGTTTTTAGCTCTATGTGTCTCGTGGCTTTTTATGTAGGTGGAGCTTTTGTGAATGTTAAATATAAACCATGTCTTATTTAAGTTGCACATTCATCATCAACCTTCTTGTAAAATGGAATTTTGGTGTTTAATTTTTCAATAAATATTGAACTTTCACTTCTTTTAGCCCATTGCTGACAGAAGGATTTATTGCAAGATTTAAGAGTGTTGCCAAATAATAAAATAAGTGTAGGTTTCAGAGCATTCAGATTGCTTTCTGTATGGCCCATAGCAGCACTACTCTACTCTCACTGACAAGGAACTTGTAATTTTCCATGACACTTGGATACTTTCACTGACTTCACAGATGTCACAGGTTTGTACACCACATGGGCAGCAAGGGAGAAAAGTTGAACACTTCTGCTACTACTCGGATCAGGAGTCAGCTGCCTCTGAAAGGGACACACTAGTTTTTTTTTTTGCTCCTGAAAGGGTCTGGTAAAGATGGACCATTCCTGGTGTTTGCTGTTGTACAGATTTGACATAATATTAAGATAGTAAAATAGTAAAATAGTCTCATACTCTTACGCCATGGGAGAGTGTAGAAGTAGAATTGAAGGATCTATTGAACCAACAATGATATATTTTAAAACAGTGCTTAATTATTATCAATCTATTATTAATCTAATTATTGATTATCATCAATCTATTAATTAATCAATTAATTATTTTAAATTATAATTTAATATTATCAATTATTCATTAATTATTAATAATCTATTATTAATCTAAAAATGAGAAATCTAGGCATGCTCTGTAGGTTAAGCGTCTGCCTTCGGCTCAGGTCATGATCCCGGAGTCCTGCGTTTGAGTCCCCTATTGGGCTCCCAGCTCAGCAGGGAGCCTTGCTTCTCCCTCTCATCCCTGCTCCTGCACTTTCTCATTATCTAGGTCTCTGTCTCTCTCTCCAATAAATTAATAAAATTTCAAAAAAAGAAAAAAGAAAAAAAATTGGAACAAGTGCTAAGAGAGGATCTGAGGGGAAAAAAAGTAATGTGGGGTCGTCTTGGCAAACCAAGGTATGTCATTTTAATATCATCTATAGATAGGTGACTCTCAAAGCTTTATCTTCAACCTTGACCTCACTTTCAATATATAGGTGTGATTTCAAGTATTTTTGACACACATGTCAATGTCAGATTATGACAACTTCTGCATCTCTGGTTGGTATCTTAAGCTCAAGGTAGTCCCAAATAAGATCATCATATGTGAGAGCACACACACACACACACGCACATGCACATGCACACACACACCCTCCCCACCCTCCTTCTCCATTTCTAATTCAAATATTCAAACAACCTGCTATATGCCATGTAATATTTTAGGTACTGAAAAATATGTGAGTGACTAAAATGGAATCATCTCAGCTTTCATGAGGTTTCAGTCATAGGAGTCTAGGTAGAAAAATGCCCCCCAAATTGATGAATATATACAATGTCAAATAAAGATAAGTTCTATGGGAAAAGTGAATTAAAAAAACTAATGCTGACTGATTGGACAAAAATCCTTTCATAAGACAGTCAGAGAAGGCTACTCTAATGAAATGAGATGTAAGTTAAAGACTGTGGCAAAGCTACTTATCAGTGACTTAGACTTGAAACTCTGATGTTGCTTCAACTTCTTATTTTTTCCTTAAATATATATTAATTAATCCCCAATTTTGACAAAAGGAGACAATGAAATATTGCCTCTGCCTTACATTCCTCATGGGCCATTGGGAAAGAATGAGAGCTTCTTTTCTTTGCCATCTCAAGAATGCAAGTGACCTTTTTAAAAAATTTAATTTACTGTATTATGATAAGAACACTTAGCATAACACCTGCCATCTTAAATTTTTCTAAAGATTTATTTATTTATTTTAGAGAAAGAACACACAGGAGCTTAGGGAAGGGTAGAGGGAAAAAAAATCCTCAAGCAGACTCTCTACTGAGCCTACCTGGGACTCAGTCTTACCACCCTGAGACCAGGACCTGAACAGAAACCAAGAGTCGGACAGTTAACCAACTGAGCCACCCAGGCGCCCCTGCCCTCTTAAATTTTAAGTATATAACACATTATTGTTAATGTAGGTACAATGTTGTACAGCAAATCTCTAGAATTTATTCATCTTGTTTGACTAAAACTTTATGCCTGTGGATTAGTAATTCTCATTTTCCCTTCTCCCCGGGTCCTGAGAACTGCTATTCTACCCTTTGATTCTATTGATTTGACTATTTTATATGCCTTAAATAAATGGAATCATGCAATATTTGTCATTCTGTGACTAGCTTATTTCACTTAACATAATGTCCTCAATGTTTATCCATGTTGTAGCAAAAATTAAAGAGAGGACTATCAAATGATCTAGTATCCTACTTCTTTTTTTATTCTTTTTTTCTTTAATATTTTATTTCTTTATTTTTTAGAG
The DNA here is from genome assembly GCA_003697995.1 of Taxidea taxus jeffersonii. Classification (NCBI taxonomy): domain Eukaryota; kingdom Metazoa; phylum Chordata; class Mammalia; order Carnivora; family Mustelidae; genus Taxidea; species Taxidea taxus. The sequence continues at coordinate 41,128 of ML110942.1, read as the reverse complement.
AGAGAGAGAGAGAGAAAGCATGAGCTTAGGCAGACAAAGTGGCAGACAGAGGCAGAGGGAGAAGCAGGCTCCCCGCCGAGCAAGGAGCCTGATGTGGGACTCAATCCCAGGACGCTGGGATCATGACCTGAGCCGAAGGCAGCCGCTTAACCAACTGAGCCACCCAGGCGTCCCCTAGTATCCTACTTCTAGTTATTTTTCCAGAAGAATTAAAATAAGGATCTGAAAAAAATATTAGCACTACTATGCTTATTATAGTACTAGTCACAATAACCAAAAGGTAGAAACAATCTAAATATCCTCTAACAGATAAATGGGTAAAGAAAATGTGGTTTAGACATACAATGGAATACTACTCAGGCTTAAAAAAAACCTGCAATATGAAAAAACCTTTGCTTTCTGAGGTGCTAGTTTCTTAAAGGTTAGTTGCAATGTGAAATTGGAAACCCCATCAACAAATTCTTTATACTCTTGTAAATTAAAATCCAGGTGTCTATCTTGGACTTTGAATGCGTATTTTGCCTATACGTAATTTTTAACATCATGCTTCAGTCATTTGGACAATGATACTTTGAAGTCATTCAGATCTTCCAAACACTGATGCACGTCATTGTACAACACTGAAAGGTCACTTTTGCTACATCACCATTAAACTCATCAAAAAATCATTAAGTATTGGGCAAACGATTTTTTTTTCAAAGTTCTAATTTTGACTTGAAAGTTCAAAATCTATCATTGATGACAAATATTCTAGGCTGTTTTCCTCAATATGCTAGTCCCATTTCCTTTATTTTTGAGAAAGTGGTTTGTCACATGCAATAACCATAGTTTATCAGTCTTTTTGTTTTAATTAAAAATGGTGTTTCACAAAAAAAGAACTAATTTAACTTTCAAATCAGTCACTCCAGTTCTCTTCCTTAAAAAAAGCACAATAATACAGTATGCAGCAGAAGTACTTTCTATGTGTTCCTTTTAACACAGAGAAGATTGAAAGGACATTTATATAAAGGACAAAATTTAATAAAATTATAATCATTACTGCTTCATCAAGGATCATGGACATTCTTTTTTTTAAGATCTTATTTATTTATTGCTGGGTCATAAGGTAGCTCTATTTTCAATTTTTTGAGGAACCTCCATGCTGTTTTCCAGAGTGGTTGCACCAGCTTGCATTCCCACCAACAGTGGTATATATATACAATGGAATACTATGCAGCCATCAAAAGAAATGAAATCTTACCATTTGCGATGACATGGATGGAACTAGAGCGTATTATGCTTAGCGAAATAAGTCAACTGGAGAAAGACAACTACCACATGATCTCCCTGATATGAGGAAGTGGAGATGCAACGGGGGTGGGAGTTAAGGTGGTAGGAAAAGTAAAAATGAAAGAAGATGGGATCGGGAGGGAGAAAAACCAAAAGAGACTCTTAATGTCATAAAACAAACTGAGGGGGGTGGGGGGAAGAGGGGTTGGGAGAGGGTGGTGGGGTTACATTATATGTTTAAATAAAGCTTAAATAAAGTTAAAAAAAAAGATCTTATTTATTTATTTGACAGAGAGAGATCACAAGTAGGCAGAGAGGCAGGCAGAGAGAGAGAGGGAGAAGCAGGCTCCCTGCTGAGCAGAGAGCCCAATGCTGGTCTCAATCCCAGGACCCTGAGATCATGACTTGAGCTGAAGGCAGAGGCTTTAACCCACTCAGCCACCCAGGTGCCCCAAGGATCATGGACATTCTTTAAAATTGGCTTTTTTTATTCCTGCACTACAAGATATGATGGTAAAAAATACAATAATCCCCACCACAGTTTGTGGTCACTATCTGTAATTTTGCTAAAGCACTTGAAGTTTTACCCCCCCCCCCCATTGTTTTTTCACCATCAGGGAGAATGCCAACAGGATGAAAAAGGCAAATGTCTTATTATGATTATGAAAGTTTTTTGCACCTTGCAAATCTCATGAGTGAATCTTGCTGCTACTCGCTCTAAAAACAGAATCTTTGTCATGTCACTCCCCTGCTCGAAAGATTCTAATTATTCATCATTGCCCACAGGGAATTTTGAAAAATCAAAGTTTTCAACCTGGAATTTAAAATTCACACAATCTTACCTTAATGTATCTTTTCATTCCCTCTATTCCTTCATGCATACTGGCTCCAGACAAATGAAGCTGTTTCTATTCCTATTATAAACCCGGGGAGTTTGCAGTTTCTTTCCACTAATTACACTGTTCTCTTTGCCTGAGTACCTTATCTTTTCTCACATTCTTTATATGA
>ML110942.1:0-38451 GCA_003697995.1 Taxidea taxus jeffersonii | reverse complement strand
TGCATTGAGTCATTTGTTTACATGTTTCCCTGCAGTTACCATATGAGATTGTTGGCTGAAATTAGGATTGATTCTTTGTTCCCCAAATAAAGTATTTCTTGTTGCGAAATTGATTACGGTACAAGACAGTTCAACTTACCACCTTGATCTCATTAGCCAATCTGTTCTGCTTCACATCCTCATACTTGTATAAAGATCTGCCAACCGAAAGCATTAAGATGTTAAAACACTTTGAACCCTGTAAGAGTATAGATTTTTTTAAGTTGCTTTTGAAGGATGACTGAGACAAAATTACCATTTAGTTATTTTTGTTGACCATCCAAGAAAATTACTCAGAACAAAAGAAAGACCCCCTACATATGCCAACTCAGTATCTTCTTTCTGGTTTCAAACAACTATTTTAGGGACCATAAGGAAGTAGCCTAGTGTGATTAAGAGTTTCCCATACCTAAATCACTTACTGTGGATGATTATTTAGAGCAAGGAAGCTAAATATACTGCCTATAACTAGCATTAGAGACTAAAGCTTGTCTTTGAGGGAATCTCAGAGAGCTCATTTCTTTTCACAGAAGACACTTAAAAAACCTTAGAATATAAAAACAAAATGAAGTTTCTCTATTGGTCTGTAAATTGGGATGAAATTTCACATATCATACCTTTCCCCACACATAGCTCTGTCCAGCCCAATCTGCTCGACACCAGCTGTTTTAGACACTAAACAGCCTCTTTCCTACTATACCAGCTTGCCTCCAGGATAACATGTTTGGGACAATTTTCCTTGTTTGCTTCTTCATGAATCTAGAGCTTCTGCTTCCTTAATCGGCCCATTTGACTTAGGTCAAAAGCCAGATCCTCTATCCTCTCTCTCGCTCTCCCTCCAGGGTAGTTGTACATTGTAATAATAGTCTTCCCCCTCAAGTACCATTCACTTCTATCTCCCCCTCTGGCAGCCTTTGGGTGTACATTTCAATAGCTTCTCATTCAGAGGAGGAAACAAAAAGAGATGAAATCCTGCTTTTCTTAGATACCTCTCCTGTATAAATATGAATTTTCCATTTATCAAAAAATGCTGACTCCTTATTACAAAATATGTTAGCTAGTTCTATCCTGAATTCACTGATACTATGTGCAAGAGTTTTCTCCTCCACAAATAATTCCACATGAATTTTTCTTTGTACTCTGATTTCCTCTGAATAGCTGACATTTCTATTTAAAATATCATTTTGTTCATTTTAGGATATGGAACATAGAAGCAGATGCCATAAACTAAAATAGTTAATGATGAAATCAAGAAGATAAAAGTCGGGGCACCTGGGTGCCTCAGTGGGTTAAAGCCTCTGCCTTCGGCTCAGGTCATGGTCTCAGGGTCCTGGGATTGAGCCCCACATCCGGCTCTCTGCTCAGTGGGGAGCCTACTTCCTCCTCTCTCTCTGCCTGCCTCTCTGACTACTTGTGATCTGTCTGTCAAATTAATAAGTAAAAATCTTTAAAAAAAAAAGAAAAAGAAAGATAAAAGCCTTGGTACTTTCCCCCACAGATATTGTAGTTTAGGTCTTTTCCTAACCAGTGACAATTTTACTTTTTGTTGAAAGAGCCCTGAATGATTTGAGAGGAGGTGAGGGGATATCTGATGGAGTAGAACCAAAATGAATTGTTGAACTAATTCAGGAGCTGCCCATTCCAAGGAAAGAATGTATATGCCTGCCCTTTGAAGTTTCTATATGCCGTGTTATGCTTTTTATTTACCTACTACATTTTTTTTACATTATTTGATGAGTATTCTATATGAACAGACTTAAGTAGACTTTGGTGAGATGGAATTGTGCAACACATAACTCAATCTTTTGAGTTAAGATGACGCTGGTCATCCTGCCGTATATGAAATGTACCAGCTTTTTTTTTAAAAAAAAACTCGATTTCTTTGAGTGCCCTTTTATGCTATAAATATTTTTATTATGTTTTCCCTAGTTGGGTACACAATGAATGATCTAATTTTTGAATGGCAAGATGAGGCACCTGTACAAGTGGCTGAAGGACTCACTTTGCCCCAGTTTCTGCTGAAAGAAGAGAAAGATTTACGATACTGCACTAAACATTACAACACAGGTAGGGGTCGAGCATTTTTTATTACACTTATGACTTCTGGTTTTATGATATTCAGTGTCTTAGTTATAGTGGTTGGTTAATTATTTTAAGTATTTATAGCTCAGTGTGTTTCATAGTCATAGAGCAGAAAATGAATGCATATGAAATTTACAGATGTTTGGACTCAGTGCATAATGTTATATAATTGATTTGTACAGTACCAAAGAAGTGCTTGGTATTCAATTACATTTATTTTTCTTTTTGCCAAAAGCCCATAGTTATATACTAATGATATTTCCAAAAAAAGTTCCTTTAATTTCTATGTGAACAATAAAATGTACTTTTTAGCTCTTTTTGGGCATTATACACTGTGCTTGATAACAAAATGAAAGAAATTGCTTTTTTTTTTTCTTTCAAGGCTTCATCTGCCTAAACCTTTTTGGCTACAATTTCATATGCATTTCAAGTTATTGTTACTTAAGTATCCACTACTCACACTGACACAGCAGCATTTTACCTTTGAGGACAGATATAAGATATTGCTGTCAGGGACTTAGAGACTTCATGTGATATTTGCACATTCATGAGGTCTGTTCACTTCTCTCAACCAGCACGGGCTATTCTCATAAAATCTATTCTTGCTGCCTAGACTATTCCTACAAATCCTGTTAAACCACCCACAAACAAGTCATCACTTCAGTGCGGCTGGTCCACAGCATCTCATTAGCATCAGCTGCTGCTCTTATTATTCCTTACGGCAACTATGATTCCTCTTTAGCTCATCCTTTTTCCAGGACTGTGACCTGACCTTTCACTGTACAAGGTCTTGAATCTCTTTAATCAATTTAATCAAGTCACAATATCTGGTGAAAAAGTCACTGCCATTTTCTTAACCCAGCAGTGAGAGTGATATTTAATTTAGTGGGGAGTTCAAGGTTCCTCTCAACACAAAGACAAAGGGCAAGCAGGTCCATACCAGTGTCCTTGCTCAACTCTCTAGGGGCAGTTACAATGACAAGCAAATTTTAGAGAGATGTTAAGAGGCCTCTAGAGGTAGTTTAAGTTGGTGGATTGGTGGATTGGTTTCCTAGGGCTGCTATAACACAGAATGACAAACTTGGTGGTATCCCTTACCTATATTCCCAAAACCCTCTTCTCTGTTGTCCCCTTACTCTGTAATTTGGCCACAGTGGCTTGTTTTCTTACATATGCCACACTGACTCCTGCTTCAGAGTCTTCATAATTGCTCTTCTTCTTCTTTTGTTATTTATTTTTTTTAATTAAATTAAATTAAATTTTTTGTGTGTATGTGTTCCAAAATTCATTGTTTATGCACTACACCCAGTGCTTCAAGCAATACGTGCCCTCCTTAATACCCACCACCAGGCTCACCCCTTCCCTTCCAAACCCTCAGTTTGTTTCTCAGAGTCCACAGTCTCTCATGCTTCCTCTACCCCTCTGATTTCCCCCACTTCACTTTTCCTTTCTTTCTCCTAATGTTCTCCTTATTATCCCTTATTCTCCACAAGTAAGTGAAACCATATGATAATTGACTTTCTCTGCTTGACTTATTTCACTCAGCATAATCTCCTCTAGTCTCGATCATGTTGATACAAAAGTTGGGTATTCATCCTTTCTGATGGAGGCATAACAGTCCATTGTATGTATGAACCATATCTTCTTTATCCATTTATCTGTTGAAGGGCATCTTGGTTCCTTCCATAGTTTGGCAACTGTGGACATTGCTGCTATGCACATTGGGGTACTGATGGCCTTTCTTTTCACTACATCTGTATCTTTGGGGTAAATACCCAGTAGTGCAATTGCAGGGTCATGGGGAAGCTCTATTTTTAATTTCTTAAGGAATCTCCACACTGTTTTCCAAAGTGGCTGCACCAACTGCATTCCCACCAACAGTGTAAGATGGTTCCCATTTCTCCATATCCTCTCCAACACATGTTGTTTATTTTCTTGTAAATTTTGGCCATTCTAACTGGTGTAAGGTGGTATCTTAATGTGGTTTTGATTTGAATCTCCCCGATGGCTAATGATGATGAACGTTTTTTCATGTCTGTAAGCCATTTGTATGTCTTCTTTGGAGAAATGTCTGTTCATGTCTTCTGCCCATTTTTTTGATGCAGTTATCTGTTTTGTGTGTGTTGAGTTTGAGGAGTTCTTTATAGATCTAGGATATCAGCCCTTCATCTGTAGTGTCATTTGTGAATATCTTCTCCCTTTCCCTTTGAGATCAGGGACACATCAAGGATGTCCACTCTCACCACTGTTGTTCAACATAGTACTAGAAGTCCTAGCAACAGCAATCAGACAACAAAAAGAAATAAAATGTATTCAAATTGGCAAAGAAGAAGTCAAACTCTCTCTCTTCCCAGATGACATGATATTTTATATGGAAAACCCAAAAGACTCCACCCCTAAACTACTAGAACTCATACAGCAATTCAGTAATGTGGCAGGATACAAAATCAATGTACAGAAATCAGTTGCTTTCTTATACACTAACAATGAAAATATAGAAAGGGAAACTAGAGAATCAATTCCATTTATTATAGCACCAAGAACCATAAGATACCTGGGAATAAACCTAACCAAAGAGGTAATGGATCTGTATTCAAGAAACAACAGAACACTCATGAAAGAAATTGAAGAAGACAAACTGAGGGTTGCCTGGGGGAGGGGGATAGGGAGAGGGTGCTTGGGTTATGGACACTGGGGACAGTGTGTTCTATGGTGAGTGCTGTGAAGTGTGTAAACCTGGCCATTCACAGGCCTGTACACCTGGGGCTAATAATACATTATATGTTAATAAAAATAAAACATTTTTAAAAAGGAAACTGAAGAAGACACAAAAAGATAGAAGAGAATTCCATGCTCATGGATCAGAAGAATAAACACTGTTAAAATGTCTATACTCCCTAGAGCAGTCTATACTTTCAAGGCCATCCTGATCAAAATTCCACTGGCATTTTTCAAAGTGGTGGAACAAACAATCCTAAAATGTGTATGGGACCAGAAGAGACCTTGAATAGCTAAGGAAATGTTGAAAAAGAAAAAACAAAACTGGAGGCATCACGTTGCCTGATTTCAAGCTTTACTACAAAGCTGTGATCACCAAGACAGCATGGTAATGGCACAAAAACAGACACATAGACCAGTGGAATGGAGTAGAGAGCCCAGATATGGATCCTCAACTCTATGGTCAAATACTCTTCGATAAAGCAGAAAAAAATACACAGTGGAAAAGACAGTCTCTTCAATAAATGGTGCTGGGAAAATTGGACAGCTATGTATAGAAGAATGAAATTCAACCATTCTCTTACACCATACACAAAGATAAACTCAAAATGGATAAAAGACCTCAACATGAGGCAGGAATCTATCAAAATCTTAGAGGAGAACACAGGCAGTAATCTCTTTGACATCAGTCACAGCAACTTCTTTCAAGACATGTCCCCAAAGGCAAAGGAAACAAAAGTGAAAATGAACTTTTGGGACTTCATCAAGATCTAAAGTTTCTTCTTTTGCTATTTAAATTTTATTTTATTTTTGTTATTATGTTCAGTTAGCCAACATATAGTACATCATTAGTTTTGATGTAGTATTCAGTGATTCATTAGTTACATCTAACAACCAGTACTCATCTCAATATGTGCCCTCCTTGATACCCATCAACTGGCTACCCCACACCCCGCCCCACATACATATTTCTATACATACATACAATGTCCCCAAATTATCCCAAACCAAATACTCTCACATTCTTCAAGACTGCTCAAATACCAGTCTTCAGAGCATCTCCCTGACAAGTATATGTTAAACACCCACATCCCACCTTCAACTTACTGCTTTCAAAATTGCCTAAATTTTGAAATTTAGTCTAAATTTTATCTTTAATTTATATGTTTACTTATATATAATTGTTTCCCTTATGACCAAATGTTTTTAAAGCCAAGGATTATAGCTATTCTTTCTATTCCCTTGTTTTCCTGGGCTCTGCTTAAGTACAGAGACACCCAGTACATATTTGTTGAATTAAAAAAAATTTTTTTTTAAATAGATTTGAACCTGGGAAGTGTGTGTTTACTTACAACCTGCCCCCTGGGAGCAGATTTACCCTAAACAGGAAACTTTTCCCTTAGATCAGCAAGAAGCTTTATGTCAGCAAGAAGACTTTTCATCCACCAGTTTTACTGAGGTGTATAATTGACATAAAATAATAGGATAATGAGTGTACAATGGGATGGTTTAATACATGTATACCCTGTGAAATTATTCCCCCCATCAGGTTAGTTAACACATGCATCACCTCGCCCATTTACCCTTTTGTGTGTGAGAGAATGTGTATGTTCTACTTCCTTAGCAAATCTCAGTTATACAGTACAGTGTTATCAGCTGTAGTGACCATGTTATAATAGATCCTCAGACTTTGTTCATTTTGTAACTAAAGACTTTTTTAAAACAACTCTATTGAGATTTAATTTAGGTGCTTTAAATTCACTTGTTTAAGGAATACAGCTCAGTGATTTCTAGTATATTTACAGAAGTGTGCAATCACCAACCTAATCTTAGAATATTTTATCACCTGAGAAAAAATAAACTGTATATCCATTAGCAGTCCTCCCTGTCTTTGTTAAAGATCAATTGACCATAAATTATTATTTCTGGACTTCCAATTCTATTCCATTGATCTGCATAACTATACTTACGACATTATCCTATTTTGTTGTTATTATAGCTTTGTAGCAGGTCTTAAAATGGGGAAATGTGAGTCCACCAAATCTGTTCTTTTTACCCTAAGGTAAAATGTTGGTTATTCTAGGTCTCTTGCATTGCCATAATAATTTTAGGATCAGCTTATACATGGTAGACATTGCAACGAATTTGTAGAGCAATATGGGAAGTATTCTGATCTAGCCATATTTAGTCTTCTAATTAATGATGACAGAATGATTTTCCATTTGTTCCAATTTTTAAATTTTTTTCAGCTGTGTTTTGTATTTCTTAGTGTAGAAGCCTTGAACTTCTTTTGTTAAATTTTTTATAAGTATTTTATTTTATTTGGTTCTATTGTAAATGGAATTGTTTGCTCAATTTAATTTTTTGATTGTTTATTGCTAGTGTATAGAAAAATGATTAATTTTTGTATACTGATAGTGTATCCTATAGCCTTGCTGAATCCAGCAGTTCAACTAGATTTTTAGTGAATTCTCTAGGATTACCTTTGTACAAGGTAATGTCTTCTGTTTATAGAGATAGTTTTACTACTTTTTTCTCAATCTGAATAACTTTTCCTTAATTATTGCCCAATTATCCTGGCTGGAACCTCTCAATACAATGTTTAATAGATGTGGGAAGAGAAGACATTCTTGCCTTGTTCCAGAATTTAGTAGAAAATCATTCAGCTTTTCACCATTAAGTATAGTATCAGCTAAAAGTTTTTCATAAATGCCCTTCATCAGACTGAGGAAATTATCTTCTCTTACTAGTTTGTTGGGTGTGTTTGTTAGAGAAAACTATTAGATTTTTGACAGTTTTACTTCTATTGAGATGATCATATGTTTTTGTTTTTGTTCTTTTTATATAGTGTGTTACATTGACTTGTATTACATTAAGCCAAACTTGCTTACATTCCATGATAAATTCTGACTGGTTATAATGTATAGCTCTTTCCATATGTTGCTGGATTCAGTTTGCTAATATTTCTCTGGGATTTGTACACTTATATTCAGAAGAGACATTGTCTATATACCTTTTTTTCCTGTGATGTCTTTGTCTGGTCTATCAGGGTAATACTGAACTCATTGAATGAGTTAGGAATTATTCCTTGCTGTCTAGTTCCTGGATGATTTTACAAAGGAGGATTGTTATTAATTATTCTTTAGATTTTTTTTTGTTTTAAAGATTTTATTTATTTGTCAGAGATTGAGAGAACACAAGCAGGGGAGTGGCAGGCAGGGGGAGAGGGAGAAGCAGGCTTCCCACTGAGCAAGAAGCCCAATGTAGGACTCGATTCCAGAACCCTGGGATCATGACCTGAGCCAAAGGCAGATGCCTAACCAACTGAGCCACTCAGGTATCCCTCTTCTTTAGATATTTAACAGAAGTTTTGTGGTCTTGAGTTTTCTCTTGTAAAGTTTTAAAATTACTAATTTAACCTCTTTAATTTTTGTAGGTCTATTCAGATTTTCTGTTTCTTCTTGAATCAGTTTAAGTAATATGTATCATTCCATATATTTGTCCATTTCATCTAAGACATTCCATTTATTGGAATGTATTCATAATACTTCCTTATCATCCTTTGATTTCTCTGAGTAGTAATGTCCCCTCTTTCATACCTTATTTTAATAATTTGATTCTCCTTTTTTGCTTCATCCTTCGGAGTCAAGATGCTTCTTTCTTAAATTAATTAAATAATTAATTAGTTTATTTATTTATTTTAGAGAGAGACGAAGAGAGAGAGAGAAAGACAGAGAAAGAGAACATACAAGCCAGGTGGTATTTGTGTGGGGCTTGGGGGCACAGCAGAGAGAAAGAGAAGGAGAGAATCTCAAGCAGACTCAGTGCTGAGCCGGGATTGAACTTGGGGCTGGATCTCATGATGCTGAGTTCATGACTTGAGCCAAAACCTAGAGTCAAAAGCTTGACCAACTGAGCCACCCAGGCATCCCACAACCAGTATACTTTTAATTACAAATTGCAGACAACCAAAATATAAGTCACTCAAATGATAAAAAATCGTCAATTTTGTGCCCATTTTTATATTGGATTATTTGTCCTTTTATCAGTGAATTGTAATATTCTTTTTATTGTCTCTAGGTTTTTTTGTTTGTTTGTTTTTGGAAGGAGCATTAAGACTAGAATGCAGGTTGTTATTGTTGTTGTTGTTTGTAACTAGAAAATGAATCAATTAATCAAAATAAATTTTGAATCACCTGAAGGAAATAAACTTTAAGTCTGTAAAGTAAAATAAATAATTAAATAAATTAAAATATAGTAAAATGACAGTTAAAATATAAACATGCTTGAAGAAGCTCCAGTCCTGTTGTACCAGTGTTAGCATGACAGAACTTTTGTCACTTGTTCATTTTTCTCTCTAGAGCCACAAATACACACATGGTATATATATATACACTATGCCATTATTTTTCCTTCCAGTGATAGTTATGAAAACACTCTTTATAAGGCACAATGAGAATTTTTTTTTTTGAGGATTCATGAATCTTACAGAATGTATTCAAAGTACCCAAATTGTCCATTATTATTATTAATTTTATCATGGTATTACTTGGATAATTTATTTTTCATTTTTTTAAAGATTTGCATATTTATTTATTTGAGAGAGAGAGAGAGCACACACATACGCCCATGAGCCAGCTAGAGTGGGAGGTTGGAAGGGGTGAAGGGGCAGAAGGAGAGGCAGTGAGAATCTTCTTTTTTTTTTTAAAGATGTTATTTATTTATTTGACAGGCAGAGATCACAAGTAGGCAAAGAGGCAGGCAGAGAGAGAAGAAGAAGCAGGTTCCCCGCTGAGCAGAGACCCCGATGCGGGACTTGATCCCAGGACCCTGAGGTCATGACCTGAGTTGAAGGCAGAGGCTTTAACTCACTGAGCCACCCAGGTGCCCCAAGGCAGTGAGAATCTTAAGCAGATTCTCTACTGAATGCAGAGCCTGATGGGGGACTCGATCCCATGACCCTGAGAGCATGACCTGAGCCGAAACTAAGACTTGGATGCTAAACCAACGGTGCCACACAGGCATGCCAGGAATGGCCAGCAATCCCTGTACCAAGGGATGAAACATTACTCTAGATTTTGCTGTGAAAAAAGGGAGATGGCAAGGGGGAGGTCAATGCTCAGAGAGAAAAACCCTTTGCTCTTTGTTCCTAACCTTTATTGGTCCTTCAGGATAATTATAAATCTTTATCACTGTTTCTCAAGCAAGTGATGTGTGACAAGCGGTCTTATTGTAACGAGGAGGATCTGTTTGCCGGAAAGACATGATATGCTAATCTGCGTGTTCAGGGAGTTCTGCTAAACATAGACTAAGGGGCAATGCATGCATCTGAGATCACAGGTCGTCTGTTTGGGCTAAGGAAGCTTTGGAAAGGCAGCTCTCCGCAGCATTCTTAGGGCAGAGTGGTCACGCAGGTCTCCACATTCCAAAGGCCCATGCCCTTCTCCCAAACCTTCCCTCACCCTCTGTGGCCTCCATGCTACCTTTTAGCAAGCCAGCTATTATTTCATGCTTTCATGCTCTACATTAACCCCAACACAGGCACCCTGAGATTACTTGGATAATCTAATGGTGATATCATGAAAATAGTTCAGTTATTCTTGCCCTATTTCATTATTTTAAAAATTTTGTATTTCAATAGAATCTTAAAAATCTAAAGTAATTCATATATTTCAAGAATTTTTAGGTATATTGTATGTAGTTGATAAATTGATAAAAGATCATAGATAGCTTATATGTATGTTTATGATCCTTAACTAAGAGTGGAATCCAACTTTCCCAGTTTCTGAAACTTTATTAGGGATTTTAAGCCATCCCTTGATCCAGTGGTTGTGCCCCTGAGTCACAGTAGCACGTGGCTCAAGCCACACTCCTGGAAGTTTTGCACTTAAACTTATCTAAAAATACCCTAGCAAGTTTCCTGGATATGCTCTTTGATTCTCTTTCACAATTTGATCAGAGAATGTCACCTGAAAGATCAGCATGTTAATTCACTGACCTTATCTCTCTTTACATAGTTAGAATAAGGAGAGAATAAAAACCAAGATTTGGGAGCACCTGGGTGGCTCAGTGGGTTAAGCCTGTGCCTTCGGCTCAGGTCATGATCTCAGGGTCCTGGGATCGAGTCCCGCATTGGGCTCTCTGCTCAGCAGGGATTCTGCTGCCCTTCTTCTTTCTCTGCCTGCCTCTCTGACTACTTGTGATCTCTGTCAGTCAAATAAATAAATTAAAAAAAAAAAAGATTTGGGTTATTCAGATAAACAAATATTTTAAGGAGAGATAACATTGTCATGGTAGTAGGGAGTATAACCAGAGGATAAACAGAGATATCAACAAAATGGTTAATTAAGACATAATTTATTCCTCCATTAAATACTTACCATAATAGAGTCATAGGGCATGAATATATAGAACACATATATCTCAGGGTTTTTTAGTAGGTGTGTTTTAAAATTATGTTCAAATTTATTGATAGAGAACAACGTGTTTTGCTCTTTTTTGCATTGTTTCCAAATTACTGATGCATAAATTAACTTAGATAAATGACGTTTAAGGAATTATTTGTCTTCAATTGAATTTATCCTTTAGCACTTACCTTAAAGTAAATGTAAAGGCCTCTGGAACTAAAAGCACCTGGCTCTCAATAAGTATTAAAAAGTACCGGACAGAATGAATAAGGACGGTCTTTAGATATTAGATACACATTTCTCCTATCTATCTCAGAAATGATTGCTGGAATCAAGTAAAATGATATAGATTTGAGTACTTTCAAAGTATGAAATTCTAACCAAATGTGAAGTCATAAAATGACACACTATTTTCTGGAAGGTGTACTCTCATGTTGCTTCCAGATGCTAGCAGAAAAATAAGAAAAATATCTTTCAGAAACCAATTTGCATATATGATTTAGGATCCCTTTACATTGTAGTGGAAAATTTTAGGACACAATGTGGGGGGGAAATGTGACATTTGATGTCATCACAAAGACCTGTTTTTACCAACTGCTACATTTATTTTACAACCAACTAGGAAAATTTACATGTATAGAAGTGCGATTCCATCTTGAGCGACAAATGGGATACTACCTGATCCAGATGTACATTCCCAGTCTCCTGATCGTTATTCTCTCCTGGGTTTCATTCTGGATCAATATGGATGCTGCACCAGCCAGGGTAGCCTTGGGAATAACTACTGTGCTGACTATGACCACACAGAGCTCAGGATCGCGAGCTTCCTTACCAAAGGTAAGTGTACTAAATGGACACACACTCATATTTGCACAAATATTTATAGATATATAATGTTTTACATAGAAAATTCACATATATACAATTATCAACCTTTGTCTTACTGCATGGATGTGTTATAGTAATATGCTTACTGACTATTAGGATTGACATAATAATAAATATTTATATGATGAATGTTATATTCATTAATATATACATGTGTGTGTATAGCTTTACATATATTTAACATTTTTTCCTTAGTATAAATTCTTACAACTGGAACCACTACACTGATGGCTGTATGTATAGATACGTATTGCCAAATATCCCTCCAGAAAAATTTATAGCAGTTACACTTCCACAAGTATTGTATAAGGGTGCCCATAATGCTGTGTATAGCACTTACTATTTTTTTAAGTTTTTTTTTTAATTTGACAGACAGAGATCACAAGTAGGCAGAGAGGCAGGCAGAGAGAGAGGAGGAAGCAGGCTCCACGCTGAGCAGAGAGCCCAATGTGGGGCTCAATCCCAGGACCCTGAGATCATGACCTGAGCCGAAGGCCGAGGCTTTAACCCACTGAGCCACCCAGGCACCCAAGCACTTACTATTTTTATGGGTTCCCCCCCTTTTGGCTTTTAAGTTGCCATAGGTCAACTTAAACAGAAAGCTTGTCTAATATCATGATTTTAGTCCATGCGGAGCTGCCAGAATTAAAATAAACTGTTCTCTCTATGAGGTATATAAAAAAACCCAGTATTCCTTTTTACAACGTACGCTGAAATAAAACATAGGAAGCTCTTCTAATCCATTTAGCAAATAGCAATAGAATTATTTTCCTCACAGGATGACTTCTAAGAAAAATTTCTGCTATCTAAATTAAGTAATCCTGTCTAGCTTCCAACAAGCTTCACTATTATTTTCATTACAATGATGTAGATATAGTAAAATTATATTAACTTTCCTTGTGCATTTGATGCTATCTACTTGTAATGCCAAGTGAATTATAAGTCTCTTGACATGGTTTCCTTAACTCCTACATTAAATTGCATTGTATGATTCAATTTATTAGAATAAAGTACCTAAATAAACAAAAGTTGATGACAGGACATTTTATCACTAAAAAGTTAGTTCAAATAGGAAGAACTTGATATTTAACAATGTTCACACTGCCGAGATAAAATTTAATGGCTGAATTGCAAAATAAAATCTACTTTTATTAATAATTAATTGAATTTTCAACTTAATACTTAATTTCCACTTCAACTAGTACTTTATAAAATATTGTTTAAGTGAAAATTACAAGTCTATTTATAAGGTTAATAAGTCCCAATGCTTACTTACATATATATGAATATCTCAAGGATTCTGAGTAATAGTTGAAATTCTGTAGTGAATTTGTAAAGGAAATTGCCAGTTTACTCATTGATTTTCCCAAAATGTTAAACAGAAATGAAAGCTTATTCATTCAGTAAGTTGCCAACCAGAGAAGAGAACAAAATGCTCCCTTTCAGAAAGCTACAGCTTCTATGAGGCAGAGTATAAAGACATTTGAATACAAACATTTAGGCAGAATTAGGAGAGCGTGGAGGTCAGAGTGGAGGAGGCAGAAATAAAGAAAGCAACACATTAAAATAAAAAAAAACAGGATGAAGACACAAGTTTTTTGTTTTTGTTTTTTAAAGGAAAGAAAATCTTGGAAAAGACTTCATTTTCTTAAGACATAGAAAAGATTTTTAAAAATCATTAATTTCACTCTGATTTCAGGGAAGGAATAAATTTTCAACTATGAGCTCAATTATATACCTAAATGCACACAAAACCTCTATATCTCTCAGATCATAGAGGCAATGACCACTGGAAATGTGATAACAGATTTATGTCTGACACACAAAAATAATTCATTACCAAAATGATATCTTAAGAGAGAGTGATCATATCATTTTGGGTTTGTTGTGTGTGTGCTTTTTTTAAGATTTTTTATTTATTCATTTAAGAGAAAGAGAGAGAGCATAAGCAGGAGGAGAGGCAGAAGGAGAGGGAGAAGCAGACTCCCAGACTTGAGCTGGGAGACCGATGTGGGGCTTGATCCCAAGACCTGGAGCTCGTGACCTGAGCCAGAGGCAGATGCCTAACCACCTGAGCCACCTAAGCACCCTCATTTTAGGTTTTGTGATAGTTAGGGAATGAGAGGTTGAGCATATTCAGCTATGTACATTAGAATTCAGGAATAGTTCAGGAAGACACTGAAGACCCAGGATAAACAAGAAGAATTAATCTATAGAAAATCTCCTAAAAAATGCAATTCTGATTCTGTGATTTGGCGGGGCTAAAAAGTCAAGAGACTCACTTGCATTTAGGAAGAGATGGCTAAATCATATACCTTATGATCCGCTCTATTCTCAACCTCACAAAAGAACCCTCAGATACCTAAAAGTCCTGCCACTGAAATATCCATCATCCTCTTATTGATGAAATCTAGGAAGTAGGAAAACAAAATGAAATTCAGGAAACCAATAGAAGATGATCAAACAAAGGAGGATGAAACAATAAATCATTAGTTTTATTATAACTGCTTAGTATTTTGTCCAGGCTGTATGCCAATACATCTCCTGCAAGATACAAAGGAGTTTGGAAATCAGTCAAGTAAAACTCAGGGTAGAAAATCTCAAAGGATATACCTTAGCCAGCACCTTGAGAACTACAGAGCTCAGATTCCTCTCTGATATTTCCTATTGCATTGTCCTCTACAGTGTCATAATAAATCAAGCATGTATTGGCCCAAAGCAAGAAGATTCCCATGATTCATATTGGAATATGGAGCTCTTTGACATTCCTGAGGTGCCTGCATGAGGTGACCAGAAGGAGGTGACAATACATTCTATCACCAGCAATTTTTCATAGTTGTATAAAATTAGGGACACCCCCTAACACTGTGTGCTTAGAGCAGAATGAGTGAGAAAAAAAATGGTGATGATCATGGAGCCATGTCAATGGAGAATTTTCTAAACCTTGATAAAGATCAGGTTTATTTGATTGGATTTCAGGAGGATTTTAATGAGAAGAGTAATCATTCTGACTTTTAGTTGAAGATCAGATAGAAGGGTGAATATGGAAGCAGAGAAACTGCCAAGCAAACTATCACAGTCTAGAGCAGACAATGGTCTGGCTAGATTGTTAGCAGTAGAGGTGGAGAATAGGAGATGGATTTAGAAAGAGGTGGATACTTTAAAGAAAATGCATTTGAAAGTGAAACAGAATTTGCTCATGAACTGGACCTGAAGGAGTAAGGGAAAGGCGGGAGTCCATGGCCGCATTCAGGTAAGTAAGACTTTGCTGTATTAGTAAGTACTCAAGAAAACAAGAGAAAAAGGGATGGAGAGAGAGGAAAGAGGGAAGGATTCCTGGAAAGTTCTATGTGAATTTCTACTCTGCTCCCACCATCATAGCCACCTCATTTCTAAATGTTAGAAAATAAGAAACACTTGAAATTTCAAATGTGGATAATCAGTTAAATATTTCACAGACACTCAGAAGCCTGTAGCCTATGAAAATCTCAAATTCTGCACCAAAAGCTATTTATCTCAAACAATTTCTTTTAGCTTTTTTTCCCCATTCAGTTTGTCTGTGAAACCCATTAGGAGTAGATTTTTGAGAGAACAAAAGGTCTTTTACATATTTCTATCCTCAGAACCTAAATCATATTATGTATTTGTCCTACTGAGTAAATATCATGCATATATTTAAAGACAAGAACTTTTAAACATTTATCAGTTGTCTGTCACTTTTTTATACCTTTCTAAAAGAATATAAAAACTCAATTGAGTTACTCTTGTATAGAACCATATTTTTCCCCTGAGAATCACCAGATTAATGAAAAAAATTAAATGTTGTATGTATTTACCCTATAGTATAATGAAAATATTGGTTTTAGAAGACACAACAGCAATATCTTTTATATTGTTTTACTCTTCCTAAAGATACCAATTATAGAAGTGATTACAATTGTTAGAAAATATCAATTGAACTATTATATTTTTATTTAGATACCATGGCTGTGTGGGCACACAAAGATCTCTATGTGAGATTACACTGAAAAGACAGGGATGTGAAGAAAACTTGAAGACCTATACTGACTATTGTGTTCTTATCTAATTAATTCTCATTCTCAAAAAACAAACAAAAAGCCCCTGCAGTTTTAAAGGAGATTAAGCTGTAAATGTTGGCAGTAATATAAATGAGGGGAGAGGGGCTACATAATAATCTTATTAACATAGCCATAATTATTACTGTCAGTAATGTTTTGGTCCTCACCATTTAAGTGCAACATTCTAAATATAGTTAACTAAAATTACTTCAGTTAAGTTCAGTACAAATATGATACAAGTTGGTTCATTTCTTAATGTGACAGAATTTTAATAATCACATTTAACTTATAATACCATATTTGATGTGAGCAATAGATTTAATTTTTTAAAAATTATTGAATATACTAATAATTTGGTTTCATATTAAATTCATTTAGGGAAAGGAGAGAAAAAGAAAAAAGTACAGAAAATGAAAGAATCGTTTATTCATTCCCTTTTTGTTAAAAATCACAAACTACAATGCATGTGAATGTCATCCAAATTTATTAGTGTTTTATCTATTATCTGTAAGCAGGTAATTCCTAAACATAAGGTAGGTCCTATAATAAGAAGGGTAGAAATTGTTAGATATCTCTGGTTCTACATTTAATGTTAGAACCTACATTTATTAGGCTTACTAGATTTCCCTAAGCTGAAAATTAACAGTTACCAAGCATGTCCTTTGTAGGCGACATAGAGGCAGAGCCACAGCCTAAATTCTTCAGTCTGATGCCACAATTAGGAAAAAGTATATAGTCAAATCACAAATTTTAATTTTAAAAAATATGATATAATACAATGGTTTTGGCATCAAACTATATATTTTTTATTTTTTGAAAGATTTTATTTATTTATTTGACAGACAGAGATCACAAGTAGGCAGAGAGGCAGGCAGAGAGAGAGGAGGAAGCAGGCTCCCTGCTGAGCAGAGAGCCCGAGCGAGCGGGGCTCTATCCCAGGACCCCAGGATCATGACCTGAGCCGAAGGCAGAGGCTTAACCACTGAGCCACCCAGGTGCCCCATCAAACTATATTCAGCTCAGGTCATGATCTCAGGGTCCTGGGATCGAGCCCTGCATCGGGCTTTCTGCTCAGTTGGGAGCCTGCTTCCTCCTCTCTCTCTGCCTGCTTCTCTGCCTACTTGTGATCTCTGTCTATCAAGTAAATTAAAAACAAAACAACTACATGCCACTTTGAGACAATTTTACTTAAATAATGCCTGAAATTCCCTTTACTGCATTCACACATATCCTAGAAGCATACCACGAGCCCTCTGGACAGAAATAGATGGAAACTCCCCTTCACCAATGGAATAATGAACACGGTCCCAACATCAGTGTTGTTAAGCAACTAACAGGCTTACTCTGTCTTTGTAATTCCTGTGTGAAGTTGTCAGTGAAGGTCTTGACCTCAGACATGAAGCGAATATGATTAAAATAAAGTTGATGCAACGGGGGTGGGGGCTAAGGGGGTAGGAAAAGAAAAAATGAAACAAGATGGGATTGGGAGGGAGACAAGCCAAAAGAGACTCTTAATGTCATAAAACAAAATGAGGGGGGTGGGGGGAGAGGGGGGTGGGGTCACATTATATGTTTAAATAAAAAAAAAGTTAAATAGAAAAAAAAAGTTGATGTTATAGAAATACAAAGCCTCCAGTCCAGAAATGCAGAGGAGAGAGAAGTCACAGAATTCAACCTTAATGGAGCAGTTAAAAGATAATCTATTAAGAAATCCCAGTAACTGATAGTATGCACCTCAGAAGCATTTGCAGTGATATCTAGATTTCATAGTTTCATATAAATGGTAAACATCAGAGCCTTGTCCTGTAGAAGAGAGGATGGCAAAACTCTCAGAACTGAAGCAGAAGTCAGAGATAACGAGATGACCTTTCCAAATCCCATAGCTTTTTTGGTCGCACTTTTCTTATCTGGTGACTGGAAGGATTGGCCAAGTCCATTATTTAGGAAAGCTGCAGCTTTTCTTTCTGACAATTTCATCTTTTAAAATAAAAACTTTTATATGGAAAATAAATATTGTGTTCAGAGCATCATTCATTCACGAAGGGCTGTGAAGATCATAATCAGTATGAACGTGACATTGGAAGGACTCTGAGGTTGTGAGCAGCCCTTTCGGACAATAAATGTCCAAACTCACAAAACCTTGTGCTGTGTGATTCACTGCCTCATGTTTCAAGAAGGCAGTCCTCCAGACAGTTTCTTTCACTTTTTCAAGAGCCACTTCATTCTCCTTTAAGACCGGTTTCTAAAACATTGTTTTTTCTGTCCCTTGCCTCTCTCTGCCTTTAGGTCTAGAAGGAAGCTCAAAATGATTTTGCAACTAATATTTTTTTTCCTAGAAAAATGACAAAATGCAAAGTTCTCATATAGGCTTTACACTGGAAATGTGAGATTAAACATACTATAGCCTGGATTTTACAAAACCAAGATTAAGGAATCGTCATTGTGATCTGAAATAAAAACCCCAGAAAAAAATAGCACACAAGCAGGAAATCTTCCAGCGTATTTCAGAAGAAAAGCATCTAGTTGAATGCTTGAGTCACTTGTCCATCCCATAGCCATAGTCAGTTTCCTTGACAATTCTAAGGAACTGGGAGTATCCATCACAATTGACTGTCATTAAAGGGAGAAAGATCATCCTGGTTGAAGGGCTATTTTAGCTAATAAAAAGCAATACTCTGTGATGTTTTGCTATGCCTCTTTCTCAAATAAAAAGAAAATTTAGATTGAGAAGAGAATTGACAAAATATTCACCTTGAAGTGGTTCCTGGAAAGTGTACCTTCCTTTACAGGTCTGGAGTGCCAACATGTAAGTTTATATGCGATTTTGTGAGGCCAACTCCTGTTTCTGGTTGAATCAATGACTTAGTCTTAAATTTAAGTTGTGCTCCTTGTAAATGCATTTTAAAATTCTTTCTATAAGCTCTTGACTCACAGTAGTCTGGGTTACAACTTATAATTTAATAAGTATAATTTACTATAAATAAGTAGTCTGGGTTATAATCTAATAAACATTTACCCACTAATTCATTGTCATCTATGAGCTGTGGTCTGATGCATTACCAGTCTCAGGAGGCAATTCATTTAATCACATTGATGCAGGGTAAGGTAAAGGCATGAATCTTGCCAGGCTTCTTGGTTATATCATTTGGTGTCATGTTTGTAATACAACTCACCCAATGTATTTATAAAGGAATGTATTCTGAAATTGTTGCTATCGATAATCTGACCAAAAGTTAGCATAAAAGTAAATGTATTTATGAAGGATTGTCTGAGATAAATGCAAATCATCTATTCTTCTGAATTAGAGAACACAAAATCAAATGGCTTCAGAGAGCATTGTTACACCACAAAGTGTTCTGGTGTGAATATCAAGGGATGGAGATGAGCATTATGGTTAACTGCTGAGTGCATTCCATACGATGCAACACAACGAAACTCATTCCCATGCCTACCTTTGGCTTGCAGCCTGCCTGTCTTTACTCTCTACCAGCTGGCCAACCTATTATCGCTCTTAGGTTAAGTGTGTGCTTCAGAATGCTACCTGGACTCTATTTTTTATGCCCCGTTACAATCGATCGTACTGAAATTTGACCTGACACTAGGGTTTGAAGAAGTTGTTGGTTGAAGATCAAGGGAGGTTTGCACTCTATGCTATGTCTTAATTAATTAGCCATTTTTTGTTTTTGTTTTTTATAAAGCAGTGAGTTTAATAAAGCTGCTGTAGTTCTCTAGGAAGGTATCATAAATAGTGATCAGATCATAATCCACACTGTCCTCAATTCTGTGCCTCTAGGAATCTTTGTTCCTGCTTCAAAAATAAAAATAGTGGAAATCTTCTTACCCCTACTCCCTCTGCTCCTCATGCTGGCTTTGTCTTCCTCCCAGGCACAGGGTAGGGTTGTACCTCTTTGTTCCATGGTAGGGATGGACTGTGAGTAGTGCTGGCTCATGGGTTTTGAGCACAATGATCAGTTCCACTTCTGGTCTGGAGTAATTTGTTAACCAACATGAGTCTCATCAGGGCCCAGTTTTCCTCAGCTGTTGCCGCTGCTGCCCTGTCAGTTGAAGTCAGTGAGAAATACAGTGACAAGAATTATCACTCAAAGTGGACATGCAGTATCCTTTATTGTTCTTTATTTCAAGCCAGTGGAATTTCAGGACTGTTGGTTCCAGTATCCTATGTTAGCTTGAATCTTCCTTGTGCCCACTTCCTTGTATCATTGGAAAGGTAGACGTAGAGAAATTCATGCTTAGATGAGCTCCCAGAACATGATTGTTTCCTAGAGTCAAGATAATTTGATTCTGGTCTTTATAATCAGGATGAAGGTATCCATCATTATCATATATTTGGACAATATATGCACATATATCTATACTTGGAATATACATATATACACATATATCCAGACTTGGAATATACATATATATATACACACACACACACACACACACACACACACATATCTACATTTGGAATATATGTGGCTATAAATATATATTTATATAAATATATATTTATATGTATAAATATATAAATTTATATATTTATATTTGTAAATGTTTATATTAAATATTTATATTTGTATTTATTAAATATTTATATTTATAAATATATTTATATAAATATATTTATATCCACATGTATTCCAAATATATTTATATTAAATATTTATATTTATATTTATATTTATATTTATATTTATAAATATATATTTATAGCCACATATATTCCAAATGTAGATATGTGTGTGTGTGTGTATATATATATATATTCTAAGTCTGGATATATGTCTATATATGTATATATATATACGCAAGTATATATATTTATATACACATATATTCCAAATATATGTATTTATATACACATATATTCCAAATATATACTTGTGTATATATATTTATATATTTGCATATATATGTATATAATTGGGACACAAAAAACAGACTGTCTCTATTTTCTAATGATAACACTAAAAGTAGAATGAATGCATAATTTTTCTGGAAAAAATGACATAAGAAGTCTATAGAACATAATGATGCTTATATTCCTTTCCCTACATTATGAAACATTTTTAGAATGGAAAAGACAGGATCTTGCATTAATCTAGCTCTGCATACTCAAATGATAATTCACCAAGCTGATGTCTTCTTAGATTATGACATGGCAAGTACGCAGTGGTTTTCCCAGTTCATAAAGAAAACACTTCATTATAATTAATGTAAGAGTGTTGTTGAGGAGACTTTCATTGCATTTCAGAAGATAATATGTTTTCCTGATCTAGTTTTGCTTCCTCAGAGTTCATTTTTATGTGGTAAATACAATGCTCATGTCTCCTTTTCTACATTACCTTCCAGAAAGTTGTCTGCCAGATTTTAGGATCAGAACCAGCAAATAAAGAGGACCTTACAATACATATTCTGCATGCTGATTTTAGTCTTAACTATTAGATAAAAGTTAAAGAGGCTGGAATATTAAAATGCAGAGAACAAAAGTAGTAGTTAAGTTTATGGGCTTTGGATCATATGAGTTATATTCAAATCTAGCTTTGCAACTTGGTACTGTCTTAATTGATTCAGGCTCCTACAACAGAAGACCATAGAATAGGTGACTTAAAGACCACAGACATTTATTCTCACAGTTCTGGGACTCGAGAAGTCCAAGATCAAGACACTGGCAGATTCATGGTTTGGTGAGAGCCTTCTTCCTGGCTTACAGATGGTGATCATCTAGCCATGCCCCTCATGGCAGAGGAGCAAAGGAGTCCCCTGGGACCCTTTCTCCAAGGGCACAAACTTCATTCATGAGAACTCTACCCTCGCAGCCTGATCATCTCTCAAAGGCCCCACCTCCTAATACCATCCCTTTGGGAGTTAGATTTCAACATCTGAATTTTGGAAGCATATATTCAGTCTATAACAGTAGCTATGTGACACGTTATTTCACTTAGGCAAGTTATTTTATTGTGCCTAAATCTCATCTTTAAAATGGGGATAATTGGGGCGCCTGGGTGGTTCAGTGGGTTAAGGCCTCTGCCTTCAACTCGGGTCGTGATCTGACATCGAGGTTCTCTGCTCAGCGGGGAGCCTGCTTCCTCCTCTCTCTGCCTGCCTCTTTGCCTACTTGTGATCTCTCTCTGTCAAATAAATAAATAAATTCTTTAAAAAAAATAAAATGGGGATAATTTCCTCAGTGATTATGAGGATTAAAAGTGTTATTTTTAGACAACTACTAAGAAGACTCAGTAGTTCCATGGACACTACAAAGAGCATTTCCTGACATGTTAATTATTATAATTATTTCTCCAAAACTAAATGGCCAGTGATTTGAAGTCATTCCATGTGATTCAATCAATTCAACATGACCTGAGAGCACATAGTATGATGAACAGTCTATATCTTAGAAATGCCAAGAAGAATAAGACCTGGCTTTTGTCTTAGCTCATGGCTATATTAGCCTAAAAAGAGAAAGATACATAAACAGTTCATGTCAGAACAGTGGAGCAAGGTCAATAATAAGATGAGTTATTTGGTGTTTGCTTAGACACAGTTTGTTAAACTATCAGTAAAGATATTTCACTTTGAAATCCTCAAGAACATACTCATTTTTTTATCCCCTTAACCAAAGTTTTTGAAAACTAGAAAGCACTTAGGGATTGTGGAATAGAATAGTTAACTCAAGGTGGGACATTCAAATGGTGCTATCCAGCAGTCATTTTGTAAGACATGCTTACAAATAAATATAATTACAATTATAATGAGTGACCTGGGAAAAGGGGAGGAAAGGGGAGGTAGGAAGGTGGGAAAGCCTGTCCTGACATTTGGAGAAAGTTCCCTAATAATGTGATGTCTAAGCTGAGAGCTGAAGGACAAATGGCAGTTACCCAAAGGAAGGTATTTTCCAGATAAAAATAACAGGGAATGAAAGCTGCTGTCAATTGTTTGTCAGTTGCTTTCAGGTTTCAAAAAATAAAAGAAAGGAAGAATAGTTAGTATAATAAGGAAGCAAAAAATTGGAAAAAGTGGCATAAATGATAGTTATCATATCCTCAGGGCCCTTTACTGACCCTCCCCATATAACATAGCCCCCTTCACCCTGTCCTTGTCTTCCCTTTCACCACATTGTGGTTTCTCTGTTGCACTTTTAAAAAATTATCTTTGTGTTTTTATTGTATGTCTTCCCCAAATTGAATGTGAGTTCCATTTAAGATTGATCTTATTTTTCTTACTCATCTCCATAACTACAACACTAAGAACCAAACTTGGGTACATCAATGGTGCTCAATGAATGAAAAGAAAAAAGGTTCACTGCTGGCAGTAAGAGAAGTAAGCTGAAGGCCAATCATGAAGGGCTTTATAGAAAGAAAACAGAAGAAATTGAATTGCTTTCAATTAATTGAAAGCAAATGAAGAGTTTTAAGTAGAAGGATCTTTTAAAATAATCATTTATTGTTGTGTCAAGGATAGATTTGAGGGACTGAAGAAGAGGGTCATTGAGGTTGAGATCACTGGAATGGCAGTAGGAAGGATGGAAAATGCAAAATGATAAATTTGAGAATTAGTAAGAAAGTATAATTAACAGGGCTGGGTCATTGATATGAAAGAATGAGAAGACTGTTAGTGTGGGGTGAACAACTGCCAACAGAGTGTAACCTTTCAATGAGGAGGAGGAGGTAGTTGTGTTTGTTTGCTGCTGGTCTGGTGGAGACTGGTAGAGATTCATTAACTTTCATAAATATGAGTAAATATGAGGTATGTGAATCATCCAAAGGTACAATCAAGTAAGAACCTAGCTAGAGAAGTGTCTAATCAGCAAAGAGAGATCTGGAGGCCATAAGCACAGAGGAGGAATTGAATCCATGCAAATAGATGAGGCTGACTCATGAGAAGTTTCAGAGTTAGAATAGAAGAGTGTCTGGACTGTATCTCTGAGGAACTCAGGACAAGGAGGAGGGGTCCACGAAGCAGAGTGTGGTATACCTGAGGAAGGGAAACCTGAAGAACCTGGGTCATGGAAGCCATGGAGAGAGTGAGCTCTAAGAAAGAAGCAGTCTTCAATATGGTGGCTCTAAACACATCTCCAGGACAAAGGTCCTCCTGACTGGTGACTCCTAATTAATAAATGCTTAGGTTTTATTTTCTCATACGTTTGTATTTGAGGAGTAATATTGAGGAAAGGCTGTTGCTTAAAATTGAATCAGGGTTCCAGCAGGACACTGGGCGATGGGGCTGTTGACATGGTGGTCCAGAGGAATGAACCAGATTGGAGTGAGAATGCCCTAAAGAATAGCAACCAGTAGGGGATGGAAAGAAGGCTGTAAATCTGAATCACACTGGGGTGTGTTGTATGTCATGAGTATGTTGGACATGGGCTCAAGTAAGAACTGTTGTCCATATTTTAGTTATTACCCATAGAGTTCCAAACCTCCCAAGTCCCAAGCTTGCTGCATTTGGGTGGACAGTGAGGGTGAAGGAGGAGAAAAAGTTGAAATTGGTGAAAGAAGTCAGAGAAGAGGATGAGGAAAGAATCCCTTTAGGCTCAACACTCCGGAGTTGTTCACAATTAACAGAACTCTGGCAGGCATAAATGATGTTTGCATATCTCTGCTGTCATTGGAGATAGTAATTGGATTAACATGGAAATTGAATTTCTGATTTATCTCTGGTTCATGTCATTATAGATTCAGGTTGTTAAAGAATGAGTGCATACTTTCTGAGTCATTTTCTTCCAGGAATGATGTAGCTTGAGACAGCACTTTTGAAATCTATATTATATCTTTCAGGACAGTACGTATTTGAGGGCAGCTAAAGATTACTGGCATAACTTCGGAACTTATGAAGTTTAAATCTATATTTTATAAACAAGTGGACACTTAGCACAGGACTGGAATAAAATGAGGGCATACCTGTCTTTGCTCAGTAGAGGTCATTCTCATCAACAGAAATCACACTTAAAATAAGTGGAGGAGGGCGCCTGGGTGGCTCAGTGGGTTAAAGCCTCTGCCTTCAGCTCAGGTCATGATCTCAGGGTCCTGGGATCGAGCCCCACATTGGGCTCTCTGCTCAGCCGGGGAGCCTGCTTCCTCTGCTCTCTCTCTATCTCTGCCTGCCTCTCTGCCTACTTGTGATTTCTATCTGTTAAATAAATAAATAAATAAATAAATAAATGGAGGAGATGCAGAAGGCACCATTGTTGATGTATTTCATATGTAGGTTGACACCATTGGAAGTATCAAGAAATGGCCTCTTTCTTTCTCTTTTTGTTAAAGATTTTATTTATTTATTTGACAGAGAGATAGAGAGAGATCACAAGTAGGCAGAGCAGCAGACAGAGGAAGAGGGAGAAGCAGGCTCTCTGTTAGCAGGGAGCCCAATGCAGGGTTCTATCCCAGGACCCTGGGATCATGACCTGAGCCAAATGCAACCACTCAACTGACTTGAGTCACCCAGGTGCCCCAAGAAATGTCCTCTTTCTAAAAGAAAATTAATCCAACCCAAGGTATGAACACAGCATTACTTCAAAAGTGAATCTCCACATGAATCATCATCTGTGATTCATTCTTCCCCTGTATTTTAACATTGTACACCTTGATTTATCTGTCCATTTATTTAGCAAATATGTACACACGTGCCAAACATTATTATGCTGGTGAATAGCTCAGAGATGACATCTGCCCTCAAAGAGTTCATAGTCTGAACAGAAAGAGAAAAAGCATCAGCAATGACAAGGCACTGTGTTCACATAGCCCCCCAAGTGCCCTGGGAGTCTGAACCAGACTTGGGCAAAGTTGAACCTGAGACCAAAAAGGCTAAATGAGAAAGGGGGAGAGAGGTTTATCCTTACCTTATGTATTCCTCCCCCCAACAGAGATTGCCTCTGAAGAGCCACTTTCCCCCTTTTAAACCACAGCCTAAATTTGATCACAATTTCCACATGTTGATACTGACAAAAACATCACTAAATATTAAGAATGAAGAGAAAAAAATGCAGAATATAAAAACAGCACAGAAATAGTCAAATTTTCAAAGTGTAAGGTTTTGATCCTTAAGATAACTATACATTGAGTCCAAAGAAGTAGTTAGTGCATCTTTGTTTACATCTAGCCTTGAGCTCTGCTCTCTTCAATCCACGTCTTCTTGGGGAAAGGACATTGGTTTCTATCAGTGGGGAAGGAAAGTTCTAGATAACTGTCCATTTCCCAGGAAAAACTAAAAAAAAATTACTTCACATAAATATCTTTCATTCTTTATCTCATTCCTGGCAAATGAGAGAATTTTTCTCCTCACATCTAACTGACATGTCTGAGGTCCCCAACAAAATGAATTATCTCATGCTCATAGTACAAAAGGTGATGATTTTACCAGTATTACTTTCATGATACAACACCATGTGTAATATGCACATATACAATAAGAAAGGATACTAAAAATTACAGAAAAGTAAGAAAATACCCAAATCATGATGAAGACTTAACAAAGGAAGGCATGGCCTAACTTCTAGGGGCTCCTACTGACCCAGTCTGTCTAGTGTGAGTATCAAAATAGTGATATTGATACTTTTAACCCATTGAATAAAATCATTATTTATTCATCTCTACTGATATAAATAAATGAATGTGAGAGACAGATACTTTCCTTACTGTAGAATGCAAACTAATACATGTAGATGGAATTAGAAAACCCACATTTGTAAATCATCGTTGTAATAATTGATTCAGACAAAAATCATCAGTGTCTAAAGGATGAAAGTTTAAAGAGTAAGAAGATAATGTGTAGTTTTAAATATCTCCACACAAGGGAAATTTATCATTTTATGGTAGAGAAACATGGTAGCCAACGCCTTAACCAACTGATCAACATTCAGTGCCTTCTGGTATGGTCCACTGTGAAGAACAGGGCATCACTGTTCTTATTAAAATCCCATAATCTGAGTTTAAAATGAGGAAACAGCAGATAAGCCAAAAGTGGGAGACACTCAGAAAATATCAAGTCTACATGGATCCAAAATATCAAGATCACAAAAGGTGAGAAAAGACTGACCAAAATATTCCACACTGAAGACTAAAGAGATATGATGCCAAAATGCAACACACAATTCTTTATTAAATCCTGGACTGGTTAGAAAAATGTTTTTCTGCTACAAGGGCCATCTTTGGGACAATTGCTGAAATAAGAATGGGTTTCTAGGATTAGATGGTAATATTCTTTTAACATCAATCTGATTTTGTTGGATGTACTAGAGTTATATAGGAGGAGATTGTCATTTTCTTTTAGAAAATACACATGGGTATTTCAGGGTAATAGGCCATCATGTCTGCAAATTATACTCAAATAGTTCAAGGGGAAAAAATAAATGATAGAGATAGAGACAAAGAGAACATTTGGTCAAATGTTAATAACTGGGGAACTTGGGAGCATTTTTTTGTTTGTTTTTTTATTTTATTTTATTTTTTTACTGTTCTTGTAACACATTTGTTAATGTTTAAATTATTTCAAAATAAAAAAAAATAGTGAAGCAAATATGGAGCCAAAAGGTAAGTGGCATTATCTATATTTCAATGTTACTTCATACTTTTTCAAGCATTATCCTATACTACACTGAAGGTGAAATTACACTTCAACTTGTTTTTTCTTCATCGTATGTTTGGTCTTCTGCCTCAATGGACAACAGTTTTTAACAAAACATACACAGGTTGTAATGTATGACTAATATACAAACTTACAAAAACAATTATTAAGAAATTTTAAAAAGCTTATTAAGTTAAAAAAAAGTCTTGGTCTTATTGCTTTCTTTTTCTATCTGATATAAATGGAACAATTTAGAATTAGACATTCAGCTTTGTTCTTGATAGACACAACAATACAACTCAATTTGCTCACCCTTTCTTTCTCTCTTTGCTAGGTTTCTTATGTCAAAGCTATTGACATTTGGATGGCAGTATGCCTCCTTTTTGTGTTTTCAGCACTTCTGGAATATGCAGCTGTAAATTTTGTATCAAGACAACACAAAGAACTTCTGAGATTTCGACGAAAGAGAAAGAATAAGGTAGGCAATTAAAAGCATCGGGTTTAGTGGGATACCAATTTTCATTGAAAAGTTAATTTGTTATATGAAATAGAGTGGTGCAGAGAGGAAGTGAAGTCTGACAACTAAAGGATACAAATACTTCTTTGGCTTTGTCCAATCGAAACTGAAATTGTCAAAAATAGCTTCAGGGATAAAATGGTGACATGCAGTTCTACTTTACACAGCATATCTACTGGCATGAGAGCTCTTTCAACCTCTTTCTAATGTACTTCTTGGAACAACACCATTTTTTGCTTCAATTATCAAAATACATCATTTCTTACTTGCAACGTGAAAGTGTTCCTGATGGTCTTTCTTGCCATGTCACTGGATATAGCTATTAAAGTTGTTCCTTTTATCAAACGAATTCCTTCCATCGTTTCCATAAAATACCACCTATTTGTTAATGCTATGATGTTCGTGTAGAACTACGTGGTCTCTTGCTCATGCATACTTTCATGTTTTTATGATATTTATTCTGAATCTCTATGGGAAACACAAGAAGGTGTTATTATTGCCTTGCTGTACCTGTTAAATGAAACCCAGAAGAAATTGTATTGAGAACATCATTAAGAGACCACAGGAAGTTGCAGAAGTAATCTCATAATTGAATTTCGATGTACAGAATGGAGTTGTTCCCCTCTATTAAGACTTGTAATGTTGTCTTTATGTGCACATGAGCCCGATCAACCCCCTTTCTTCTTCTGGAAGGGAGAGTTTCTATTGACCAGCATATCTATGAGTTTACTCCTTTTCATGTGAATGTGCCAACTGACATTTAAAAGCAAATGGATGCATATGCAATAGAAAAATGTCAAAGTTTATGCAACAGGAGAAATTATGGCCAGAATCCAATGTATTGGAATATTTAAGTCAAAACATACTCAGATCTTAGAAATAATAGTCTGGTTCGTATAAGATGCATTTTTAAGGACTTTGAAAGGATTTAATTTTTTTTGAGGTTTCCTTGTGGTTTCTGAATTATTCACTGCAATGTACATGTTCATAAAATTTTTTAAAGCCCTAAGCCCATGATCTCTCAGTACTGAGCATTAAACATATTCTAAAGTAATAATGAATTCAGTCATGTCTAATTGACTCCCTCAAATCATGATAAATACCCAAATCACAGTAGCATGGAAGGAACATCAAGGACTGTGATCCTCTGAGTAACTCATGGGACGAAAACAGTGCCTGAGCTTTTATTTGATCAAGTTGGTATGAAAATAAAAGCACATCATTTGTATATTGAAACATATTTTAATAGAGAGGTTCACTTTTCTCTATCTTTCTCCCCACCACACCCCCGTCTACTGGTTTCCTTATACATTTCTCCATCTTTTTCTCACTCTTTCCTCCCCCTTTTTCTCCCTCCCTACTGCCTACTTGCTCCTCTTTCCTCTCATGACACTTGGCACTGGCTGAAACACTATCGCAGGACAAAAAACTCTCTATCACAACAGTAAAGTACCTGTTTTCCTTTCCCTTAAATGACTGATAAAGACAATTTTTCCTTCTAATGTCATTAATCTGAAGTAAATAATACTTATTTCCCTTTCTCATTTTGGTTTGCTTTTTTACTTTTATTTTTCAATTTCTCTACCTTTCTCCTCCTTCCTATACAATGTAGAGTGTATCAACCAGGGGCTGGGAAAAATTAGGTATGTGATGTACAAAGGGGGATTCAGATTTCACATTCTACCCCCACCACACATCCAACAGCCACAGTGTCCAATCGGTAATAGAATAGACGAACTGTAGATGCTCAGTTTTGGTTCTCCTTTAAAAAAAAAATTATCTTACCAAAGTAGCTCTTGAGTTTCACTCCCAGTAAGAATATCAGGATATATAGTGAAGCCCATAACTTTTTGCTCACAGAAAAATGACAAGATTAAATTTTCTAATTAGTGGCTCTCTAGGAAAATATAGAAATGCAAAAAGAATAATATCTTATTATTTTCTAATGACCAGTTGAAATATTCAGGGAGTGAATATTGTAATTGAGATTTAGTGCAGGAAAAAAAAATAAGGTTTTTGTTTTGTTTTTAGTTCATTTCATACTTGGGGGGTTGGATACCTTGCATATGTAAAAATCGATTAATTTTATACATATGTATGTGTAAATGATATGATATATGCAATTAAAAATAATTGTGCAATTATATTTACTCATATATGACTTGATTCTCTGGTTTTTCAATCCCTCTTGGTCCACTTTACCTTCCCACAGACAGAAGCTTTTGCACTGGAGAAGTTTTACCGTTTCTCAGACACGGTAAATTCACTTTCTTAACTCTAAGTAGAGGAATGTGGTCATCAGTGAAAAAAGCAGAGAGCATATTCTGCACCCATGCAGTGTTTGGTGGGGAAACACAGCCCCTTGCATAGTTAAAGTCAAACAATCACCATGCCCCTTCAGCTAAGGATATTCTCTTTTTCAAACTCCATTTATCTTCCCTTACTCAGTAAAAAATATTTAAATATTATCCTTCATCTGATCAGGTGAGTTATTTGATTGGTCAAGATGATCTTTAAATATACATTAAACAAAAATAGCACATATAATCTTATAATAGTCTACATGAAAGAAATAGTCATTCGTCTTGACAAAACTAGTTCCAAAAATTCATAGAAAACTTATTTGTACAAAGAAGTTCTAAATGCAGCCTTTCTTGTCAGAAAATAGAGACCTATAAACAAGGTAAAAATAAGATACTTTGTCCAATCTATGTATCTTTAGAATCCCTTCTTAATGTTAAGAGAAGTTGAGATTCTTTATAAATGAACAATTTTGGCTTTTGACAGCAGCATCCTTTGAGATGTTTGATTAAAAAGAGATCACAAGGTCACATTTCCAAGTATAACAGCTGAATAGTTAGAAAGGTAGTCAACACTAGAGCAGATTAGTTGTTGGACTTGACCACCATAATATAGCATTCAGTGATTGCATTTAAACATACTCAAGCCAAGAATTGGAGATGGGAAATCATAAACAGTCCATTCTATTAGAATTAAATGTCTGAAATAAATTTAAACACACCCCCCCAGATGATTCTGCTGCACGTCTTGGTTAGGAATAGATATAACATTAGATGAACAGAACAGAAACATGTTACATTCATCTAATTGAAGGATTCTCAATTTCATAGCACGTATCTAGAGCCAGTATTATTTTAAAGCACTTACTAAGTTTTCTTATATTATAACATGTAATCATTCAATTAATTTTTCTATTAATATTGTATATCTGTTCCCAACATTGCTAGCCACTTCCCACTCACCTTTATTTTTTAATCCCTGGGGGAAAAAATTCACTTGATCCAATTACTTTTACTTAATTATCTTAACTATAAATTTTGACAAATTTCAATTGCTTTGTGTTTGCATAACACAAATAGCTTCTTTGGGAGGAAATATATTTAAATTTCTAGTAACCAAGCAGTTAATGCCTATCGGAGCTTTAGTATAAAAAATACATTTAATTAAGTATTGCTTCACAAAACAATGCACAAAGAAGTCTGATAAAAACTTAGGTTTACCTCAGCAGCAATCAACCAATACTTGTTTTTTAAAAAGAAACAGTATGGTAATGCAAAGACATTCATCATAAATTTATGCATTCCATTTATTTTGTAATAATGCAAATTTGGGGGTGATCATTTTGACTTTTTGAAAACTATTTTTCTCAACCTAACAACCCTCTGGGCTGACCAAATGCATCGTTTTTAAAAAATTATGTATTTTGCTTAGAAACAGAGCAATGTAAATCTTTAATTCAACATAATCTAAATGAGTCTAAATGAGGTAAATGTTGGCCCAAAGCCTTTTATCTTCATGAGTACAGACTTACATAGTTTTTCCAAGCACTCGAAGTGGGCAGAATAGGCAAAGTAAATAAAATAGCCTCAATATAAAAAGTTTGTTACAGCAGGGGACCTTACATTATTCCTGGGAAAGTTTTAACTTGGTTCAGCATTGGCTTAGCATTGTATGGAATCTCTTATATATGACCTTTTCTCTATTAAGGTACAAGCGGTCTTTTGTGAAAGAATACAAGTTTGCTCTTGCATCCAAATTTCCCCACCCCACACTGTCATAGCCTGCTGTGTGCTGATTACCCACTGCACCATGTCCGAGACGCTTATCCCCAGTGCTGTATATGTATGGGTGTATGCATGATATGCAAATACTTTGGTCAGAAGTTTGCTCTTCCCACCTGTGATATCATCACTTTAGTCCTGCAAGGGTATAAAGATGTGCCAAAATGTTTCTGAATCTGTGTTCTTTTTTAAAAGAAATGGTTGATACAGGGTTGCATTTCACATAGCTTCTCCTGCATCACGGAGTACTGATGCAGGTTTGCGGAGAGAAAACTTTACCCACGGTGTCCTAGCACCTCTAGCTTCCTGCTTGTTATTGTGTAGTCATTATTATTTACATGCTCAGATGAAATATAGATGGACCATTAGTTCTAGATTTGAGAAACAACGACCAGGTTTAGATTCTGCGAAGCACGATGGTTATCTTTTTACAATTAAGATAACACTGACTGCATTTTGACTCTCTGTACAAAACTTGTCATTATTTTATTGACTTATGTGTATACATGCTGTCTTACTTCAAAAATAACTCAGGATAACTTCTAAGGATAATAAATGATTGTTTTTACTAATGTATATTTGAGTGACTCTGATTTACGGGGGTTCGAAATTTCATCCTCTCAGGTAGAGCAGATATTGTAAGAATTTAATGATTTCCTGCAAACAAATATCTGGAGTTTGTGTTAAACACATCTAATCCTTAGAGCTATGTCCCTTTGAAATATCTCGTTAGGAAAAAAGTATTCAACAAACTAATACAATCTCTACTTAATCTCATTTTACATGCATTATAGTGAATTTCATCTCAAAGTAAACTAAAGTGTACATAATGCTTTTACATGTGTTGTCTATTTATAATGTATTATTTTATGTCAGTCCATGATTCTGAGTTCACATTTAATGAATCTAACATACTGTGCTAGGACTAGAAATATGGGTGTTTAAAAAGTATTTTATTGATTTCTCATCAATCTCCTAAAATGTATGTGTTTCATTTTTATATTGTTTTAAGTGTTCATCTTTTTTTTTTTAAAGATTTTATTTATTTATTTGTTATATATAGAGAGAGAGCGAGCACAGGCAGACAGAGTGGCAGGCAGAGGGAGAAGCAGGCTCCCTGCCGAGCAAGGAGCCCGATGTGGGACTCCATCCCAGGATGCTGGGATCATGACCTGAGCCGAAGGCAGCTGCTTAACCAACTGAGCCACCCAGGCATCCCTTAAGTGTTCATCTTTTTAAGCTTACATTTTTACCATTTAACAACTTCCAGATCATTTCTGAATCTAAATTCAATACACCAAACATGAGCTTGGCTAATTCATAACTAATTCACTTGTCATCAATAATAAATACAAAATTCTCCTGGGAATTAGATTTCAAAGAATTTTATATTGACAGTTGACTTGTAACTATGAGGTATCTTTAACGTCATCTATAATTATATTTTTTAAGCTTTCCAAATTTCAAAATAATATAGAAATGTATATAGATACATTAAACTGAATATTTTATTTTCAACTGGTATTTATTTTGGAAAAATAATTCTTAGTTTATTCACATATTTCATCTTATGTCAGCATTTTCTAAGCGATGGGGATTTTTCTCAACAAAAATAAGCCATTGCTATGTTCCCTCAGTAATTTTTTTTCAAAATCCACACATTGAAATCATGTAAGTGGAAATTAATAGCAATTCACTTTTTCTTTCTTTGTCACTTTCCTATTTGGCAATTAGAAGTTACAGAAAATGATTTCAACAGAAAGACCTCTGGCATAATTACTGAACATCTTGAGTATA
The DNA here is from genome assembly GCA_003697995.1 of Taxidea taxus jeffersonii. Taxonomy (NCBI): domain Eukaryota; kingdom Metazoa; phylum Chordata; class Mammalia; order Carnivora; family Mustelidae; genus Taxidea; species Taxidea taxus. The sequence goes on along the minus strand of ML110942.1, from coordinate 4,274 downwards.
TTTAGAACACACAAAGGCACCTACCAGGGGAGAAACATTAGGATGAACATAATGTATTTAATGGTGTTGCAGTTCACAATAAATCATCACTCATGCTATCTTAGAGGATCCATGTTTTATTACCACTCATTAGTAAGCTTCATGTCTTCACCATTTCCACACCCAAAAATAAGATTTTGTTTTTCCTTTGGTCATTTTTGAGGACTAAGAAGAGGATGGAAATTAATTCTTATCTAACCTGTATGTTAATATATATCTTTTTGTGATGGGAATGAAACAATTCAACTGAATGACAGTCTATGCTTGGATTTTTTTATTTTTTATATTTCTAGTTAAAATATACATGTTAGTATGAGTCAGTCTTTGGCCTAATCCTCTAAGAAAATGAAAAAGCATATAGAACGTTTCCCAGTGTGGTATCGATGCTTAATTACATTTTTCTCACTTTCAAACTTAGTGAAAATGGGTCCTCTTATTGAAAGAATTATATACTAACTAAATGGATTTTTACATTTTTCATTGCCTACCCTTCTAACTTGCTTAAAGCATATTAGGAAGGTTTTACCTGTGAATAAATTAAGCCATTTCTTCACTTTTACCTTTTTAATCAGCCATGTTCTTTTGCTTATTTTTAGTTCATTCTATTTAATCTTTATCATTGCCTATATTTTGAGTTGGGAAGTGCTTAATTTTATGAATATCAAATATTGGCTAACACATAGTGTTGGATTCAAAAGTTTTAGATGTTTGTCTAAACCCTTTGCTCGTTTGGCCTTCAGTCTATTAGAAACTCAAGCTGAAGATGACTGCAGAAAACTGAATTATCCCCAAGAAATATTTGAGTACTATTTGGAATAAAGAATATCACTGCACATCTAAACATACGTAAACACGGGGTAATTTTATGACTGAGTTTTACAAAACAAAGAAATTACTTTAGCCATAAAATAGTTTGATGCACCTTCTAATATAATAATCTAATACTAATAGTGATCTATTAGAAATGCTTCATCCATTCTTAAAATTACTGTTTTAAGTACAGCCTTTGAGGGGGGAAACACCCGCTATAGCTTAGTCACTTAACAACACAACAACAACAAAATCACACAACTTTTCTGCAGTCCAAGGGTCCTTGTTCTCTTCCTTATTCTCTGGCCATCTGGACTGCTGGGCCAGATTGGAAGCTGGCCCAACAGACTGAGATCCTGTTTCTGAAGAAGCAAGATGTCTCCATGTGCCTTATCTCACGGGCACATCCAAAATACTTGTGCTGTTGCATAGAACATGTTCAAAACACTGATGTCTCCTTGCTTGCAGAAACTAGATTTGCAAAGAATCCTAGTAGTCAGATAGCAAAACGCATTTATTATAACAGTATGACAGGGAAGGTTATGGCAGCAACGTGATCTTTTCAGTTTTATGCCCTTGGTTAATTTTTAGTGCAACAGTACTCAAGTGCAAGGCCATTTGCAGAGTCAGCAACTGCGCCAGCCTATTTTACATAGTACTTTGTTGCAAGTTTGGTATTTAAAACACCTAAGAGGACAATGACTCCAGTTGTTATTTGTAGTTTCCTTTCAGGTTGTGTATTACATATAATAACACAATTATAATAAACAAAATATTGAAAAATACAATAACCTTAATTTGAGTACTTTATCAAACATTTTATATTATTTCCCTCACCCTAAAAAAACCTGCTAGATAGTGCTATAATCTTTCCCTGGGATAAGAAACCAAGAATCTAAGAGTTAAATAATGAAGGCGATCCATACTCCCGGCAATAGATGATGAATGCTTAATTATACATTTGCATTTTGAATGTCAGTCTTGAGTCAGATTTTAAATTTGGATCATCTAATGTTTTTGTGACATAAGAAATAGTTGAAAATTACTTCTTTTAGCACATATGTTTTATAATTGCAAACAAGCTATTTTCATGTTTTTAGAACCTAAGTTCTCCTCAACATCTTGGTGTCATTGCCTTACCAGGGAATAACTATTTAAACAAGATATTTTCATGAGGGAAATGTTTTTACTGAAATTAAAAGTTTCTATTTTTTCAACTCCACAATTAATCGGAAATATGATATGTTAGTGAAATCATCTTCCAGATGCTTTTGAGAACAATAATGCAGTAAATCACACTCTAACACATAATTACCTGAAACCTATTGCCCAGGATACCCATAGGTGCCATTGATTTAAAAGTGAATAAAGATACAGATCATATAGATTGCCTTGTGTATAGTCCTACTTAGAAACAGCTTTCCTTAAAAGCAGAAATTATTAAATAATAAAATAATAGTTAAATACTAACACAAAAGTCATCCCAGACTACGTTTTCATAAATGGCCACTTAAAATCTAAATTAGAGTATTAGAAGAATCCAAAGACTGTTGCATCACTAAAAATTCAAAACTACTGGATAGATACTTTGTGCCTCTTGGAAAGTCTTGTTTCCACAACTTGGCTGTGTGTTCTGATCACCTAGAGAGCTTGGTGGTGGGACAACCTAAAGGCTAGTAATTGAACTTCCACAATTGCCCATCTAGAAAACTGGATCTCAGCAACTCCTCCCAGTGATGCCAAGCCAGTTGTTAGCCTTGTATGAGAAACATTGCCTTCCCCTAGACTGTCATTATTGTGTGCACATAGGATGGTGGTAATCTTATAAGTTGTTGTCAAATTTTATGAGGGACCCATACTACCTAAAGACAATTAAGTTTAAATTGTTCCAGTGTGTCAATTTTTTTGTAAAAAAAAAAAAAAAATCGAATATCAAGTAGCTTTGTTCATTACCACACCAAAGCCCTGATTACAGGTTTTAGGAAGCAATCATGCTTATGAGACAGAAATAAGCTTTGATTTCATATGTCATTTACATAACTTTATAGATGGTCAAAAGGCAGGAGAAACAGCAAAGAAAGTATCTTCCTCTAATGGAGAAGCTTCATGGGACTCAAACACATCAGATGTTTTGTCCCCTCTCAAACAGAGAGCATGGATGTCTTCCTAGTTTAAAAAGAAAAGATAAGTATCATAAGCAGCAATGATCCCTTTAGCTAGAAAATGCAATTGTGGTCCCAGAACATTATATCAAGTATACAATATATACTAATATATATACTATACAGAACTATTATAACACAAAAGAAGTACCCGTGCGGTGGGAAGGACAGAATTGTGTCCCAGCATTGCTCCCGACCCTCACACCTCCACCACCAGACACTAGAAACTTATTAAAGGCATTTCTCATTACGATCACTCATAGCTACGTGATCGACACACTCATCCAGTGAACGAGCCGGCTCACATCTTTGTCACCCTATCTTCAGTAATAAGTGTTTTAATTGCTCATTCCAACTTCTATTTAAATGTCTTTGTTATGTTGTTCTCTTGGGCCATTTTATACCCTGGTCATGCTTGAATGTATTCCTTTGTCCAATGAGATCTGTTTCAGGAGCACAGACTGATATAAAAACACTTTGTTCCAAGCCATTAATAGTATTTTCAGCTGTGGCTTGTTAACAGTGTAAACAAAGCCCAAGATGGACTCACTGTCTATTTCTGCCAAAATCCACTGAATCCTCCAGGAACCATAATCAAAGACCTTACTATTCCATCTGCCAGCTCTGTGTTAGCACTTACCCTCAGGAGAATTAGCTCAAAGGCAATGTTCAAGCAATATTTTCTTTCATTAATATTCAGGTCAAGATCCCACTACATCAGTGGCTCTATTGCACAACAGAGGGCTGTGTCACAGTTTTGTCCATTGCTGCGTGGTCTGGACACCACCACGGCCACTTCCATGGCCAGTCCAAGACATCTGCTTTGGCATTCTAGTCCCCTTCTGAGCCAGCAACTAGGCAGGGATTACCTGACCTAATTTAATTCTACCCTGGAATTTTTATAAGGAGTTTCATTAGCCACCCTGGGGTGTTCTTAAATGTCAACCTGACCAGCCCATTTGCCTGAGCATAAGGTAAGACCACTGGCTAGGGCTAGGAGTCTTTGACTCTGAGAGGAAGAACAAGTTCTCCTGATACACATGCTACACATGCTGGTTCTCAAGTCAGCCCATTTTGTAGACTTACCTTGCTTTCTTCAACTACACTTTTTTTATTTGACTTTAGGTATGGTTTGAGCCCTGATCTTCTTTGTAAACATTTCCATCGGTCAACCAGGTGACCCGTTTTGTCTCAGTGGGAAGAGAATCATGAGGTTCATATCACTTACTCCAGGAAGCTCAACTAGAATTCCATCTCTGGTCC
>ML110941.1:0-22856 GCA_003697995.1 Taxidea taxus jeffersonii | reverse complement strand
GGGGGGGGGGGGTGCGAGGGTGGGCTACTGCCCGAAGAAAAGAAATTGGGAGGGGGCGCCTGGGAAAAGACAGACCCGTGACCGTGCTTTTCATTTATTTGGAATAAATAAAGGTGATGCGGTTTAGCTTTCCTCCTCCCCCTTCACCCCCCAAGAAAATTACCTTTAGGGTGATCTTTCCACGCTGTCCCCACGGCTCCCCTCCCACTGCTCTCCACTGCCTCCCCACACTCCTTTATTCTCCGGAGCCTCTGATTTGGGGGGGCTGTCGAAGGGGCATGTATGGGGCTAGGTGATGAGAGGGGGGTGCGGAGGAAAAGTCCATGTCAGACCCAGGCAGAACAATGAAATTGGCTAAAATCTCCCCGTATTAGCGTGTGTAAGGGAAAATATAGTTTAGGTTTTCAAGTCTGCGGGGGGGGGGGGGGTCGGCCGAGACGGTTTCCTCGGTCGCTCTGGGTAAACCTGCGTGGTGCACCTTCACCTGGCCTGGGGTCGTTTTTCTCATTTGACTCTTTAGGAAGAAAGAAGAGAACGGAGGGCAAAAGCACTCCACTTCCCCTTGCCCTCCCTCTCTCTTTCGTTTCTCTTCAGTTCTTGTCAGCTTCCAGCCAGAAATCAAACCAGAATCAACTAAGTTTTTACACTTCGGTGTGTTTTTGTGTGCTTGTAGTAGAAGGAATTTTAAACCGAAGGGTGCCCGATTTTTTTCAGTCATTTCGTCGTGAAAATGTTTTTCTTATGAAATCATTGAAATAGCAGCCTTTACATACTTTTAGCGTTGGTCCATCTGGCTTTCTTTCGGTTTTGTTCGGATATTCTGTGGATGAAATAGCAAATGAGAGGGGAAAGGGTTTCTGTGGAGCAGAGAGGAGGGGCGGGGAGAGGAGGTTTTAATCCTATAAATCCCGAGAACAGTGCTGGTGAGTGAGACAGGAACGCATTAATAGTTTTATCTCTGTTACAAGAGGCAGATTAAGAAAAAAAAACCAACAACTTATCTGAAAAGAAAATCTGTTATTAGTTCCAGGGCTCCCAATGAATTTGGTTTCTGGATGGAATAAAGTTACCAGTCAGGCCCTGGATAATGAGGCTGTAAATAACCTATGGACTGTAAATATTTTTTTTCAGACTCTCTTAGAAACAAAGGGGCTGTTTAGAAGGCAACAGAGAGATGTTATTCCAGGGGCTTTCCTCTTTGATTCTGAAGAACACAAGGTCCATTTAACCATTCGACAAAACAAAACGAAATTTCTGATCACTCCACCCGGCAGAATAGAACGAGCCGGTGGCTCTGTGAACAGGGCAGGAGAACCCATGTCGGGCAGTCATTGTTCGTCTGTGTCTATGGGAGGGGGCTACAGTCAATGCTCCCACTGTCTATGGAGTGTTAAAATGAAACAATTTTCTCTTTATTAAGTACCTCCTTGAGACTCCCTCTGCTGGACGCTCTGCGTGTGCATTAGGGAGGGAACTTGGCATTGAATTCAGAACTATAGTAAACGCTGCTTTCCGTTTTACGAGGGCCTGGGTACGTGCATTTAGGATGTATTTTGTCAACTTTATGGAAGCCCCTCTCGGAAACTGTGCTGGTCCTCTCCCTTTCCTTTCGTTCTAAATCCATATGGAATGTAGGCCATACCCCCGAGGCTAAGACTTGGCACTCTCCGTTTCACTACGGTGTTCTTTCCGTTGCATTACACCAGATAAATAATTGTGGGTGGGTAAGGTGTTAAGGTTTAAGCATAATCATGGATCTCAAAGGTCTCGGGAGCTCACTTGTTTTTATTTGCAGGCTCCATTCCGTGTTCCAGATGACCTACCTGGTCACCTCTTTCCACTCTGGGTTTCACTCAGTCTTGTCTGTGTGCCGTCTTAACTGTTCCTACACTTCGTACCCTTTGACTCTGCTGGAGTTTCCCTGTGTCTTTATCCTTATTTCCCTAGGCTTCCTCCTCTCCCTTCCCAACCAGTCCAGCCTCCCAGGGCACAAGCTCAGGCCTGGGTCTTTTGGAAGGCGACTGTTGGTCATGCTCTAAAACAGACGGGTGACCTCTATAAAGGATTGTGCTGCTGGAACCTATATTCACTTAGTGTGATGAGTGCATCTAAGACTCTGGTGACCTCCTTTTTCCCTCCTTGGCGAGATCCACTGGATTCAGTGAGCCTGATTTTTACCATATCCCAGTCAGAATGCATGGGCTCCCGCTGTGTATCCTGCAGCAGCAGGGCTTTTCCTGGGGAATTCACCGAGAAGATTTCTAATCGTTTTCAAGCTGCCACAAAAATCGAACATGGGGTTCTTCTCAGGAGCAGCATAATGACAGGTGAGGCATTTCAGCTGGAATTCAGGAGTGCACTCATTCCTTGAATGGGGTGCACTTGCCCCAAGTTGGGATACTGGGTCAAGGCCTGAATGCAGCCGTGGGGCCTTCTGAACTGCCCCCTCTTGAGGGAGAAACGTGGTCTTTGAAACAAGGTTTGTTTGATAATACAGATTAGTGGGTAGCAAAGTGTTACCAGTCTCCTGCTACTTGCTTTTAAGGTTAGGTTTATAAATTGCACATTCGTTTTCAGCAACTTGGTACTGATTAAGTTAGACTTCTTTAAAAAGGTGTATTTTCTTTAGAAAGTTAAACATTTGCCCTGCGATTGTGTTTACTTCATCAACTCGCTTAGCAAGGCTTTTTTTCAGTATGTCGTGCAAAGGCAGGCCGCATAGAGCCACAGGCCTGTGTTGCCATGGGTTCTGAATTAGAGGACCCTAAATTCCAAGTTCATTATGTTCCGCTGTACCCGAGATGTGTCACGTCAATTAGTATTGACTTACATAGTCCGACTTCCCAAAACTCTAATACTGAAAGTTCTCGTCAGATGGGTCTGAAGACACCTACCAAAATGCCTACCAAGAAATGGGTTCTGAATCATCTCCCATTAAAAGAATTTGATGACACATGTTCTAAAATATCTTTTCCTGTGTTTGTGTTTTATATTTTTAAAATGAGTAAGTATAAATATTGTCTTCATTCTCACTACTTTTGAGCAGTGAATCAAGGCTCATTAATTTTACCTTCAGTTCTGGACAAGTGTGGTCTAGTACTAGAATCAGAGAGACCTGGGTTTGAATCTAGCTGTGTGACTTTGGGCATGATACTTAACTTCTCTGAGTTTTGTAGTGTTTTAAGCCTCATTGGGCTGTGCAAGGACTCCATCAGAAATGAGTGCCTGTGAAGTGCCTGGCTGTAGGAGGCATTTTGTTAGTTTGTTGGGCATGTGTTCAGTTCCTCTATTTTGGGGGGCTGCTTACAGGCATGATGAGTCCAGGGAAGGACTAGCCCACAAATAGTTTAGAAAACCAATAATAGCAACATTTCAATTACTAATCTCCTGCTATTCCTCCTCCAGTTTGGCACCAGCAACAATAAACCCCCTATGGCCACAGAAGAAAGAGCCTTTTTGACCCCCTCTGTGACCTTTCTAGACTTCTATTCCCATTGAGTTTCTGCTGGTTTCAGGTAGAGAATTTCTCGCATTCTGTGCCACTTTAAGAATGAGGAAACAAACCGTTAGAGCAGTTTCAGGAGCTGCAGCTGTGCCTCCGTGGAAGTATCCCGAAGTAGGAAAGATAACCTTCGCCCCTGACCCAGATCCATGCCTCCCCCAGGCAGGCCCGGAGAGGGAGCAGCCCGAAGTGGCTCCCCCAGGACCTCCTCAGAGGAGCAGCAGCCGCTCAGGCCCAGGCCAGGGTCTGGCTCATCATGCATTCAACATAGTTTTCCTAGAAGAAAAAATGTGGTGCCTTATGCAAGTTACAGCTGCTTCTAGTCTTCGTACTTAATTTTTTTTTTAAATGTTTCATTTCTCTTCTTTCCTCCCTAGAGACTATTCTTGGGGAACCACCTTTGAAGTTTATATGAAGCAAAGTAGTGATGATCAAGAGGATATGCTATGTAACCATTTTGTATTGTTCTCTGAACATGTCATTTGCCAGAGCTTTCTGGTAGTCTAATGATGGCAATTCGGGCACTTCAGGCAGCTATCAAAGACGGGACTCAGGGTAATGCCAGCCGACTTTATATAACCACTGATAGAGTGTGAACCTGAAAGCCCCAAACTCGTGATAGTTCCATTTCATATGGCAGAACTCTAGTGGGGCGGGGGGGAGAAATCTGAAAAGCTGGAGTATAGGGAGGTCTTTATTTTTCCTTTAAAAGAAACTGAGACGTGAAGTTCGCAGCACAAAGCATGACCAAGGCTCCACTTGGTCCGTGTTGCTTGCTCCAGTCCCATGAACTCACGGTCCTAACCGGCCCCCGAGGTAAGCACTGTCACCCCCATCTTACAGATAGGGCACCTCTTTGATGATATCACCTGCAAGCATTTATGTAGGATCCCTGTCTTCCAGGAGTTGAGGAGTTCGGGGGGCGGGGTATGGGAAGTGAGGGTCAAAAGTACACCTGGGCTCACCGGACGATGGCCTGACTGAAGCTGGGATATATGTGCGCGCGTGCCCACATGTGCGCCAGTTGTTTGTTTTTTTTTTTTTAAAGATTTTATTTATTTATTTGACAGAGATCACAAGTAGGCAGAGAGGCAGGCAGGCAGAGAGAGAAAGAAGAGGAAGCAGGCCTCCTGCTTACAGACAGCCCAACATGGGGCTCAGTCCCTCACCTTGGGATCATGACCTGAGCAGAAGGTAGAGGCTTTAACCCACTGAGCCACCCAGGTGCCCCACGTGTGCCAGTTTTTAATTCTCAACATACTAGTGTTTCTTCAGGTGTAAAGGGAAGACCCCATTTCTCTAGAAATAATACATATATTTTAATTTGGACCAAACAAGTATTTTGGAATGTTGGAAATTCCTATTACAAGTTTCCTTAGAAATCACCCTCTCTAATTACCATCTCTTCCTCTTTCATTACTCACATATTGTATCCTTGTAAATGCAAATATGTTTCTAATTTGCATACACCACTGGGAGACTTCGTTTTTGGTATTTAGGGTCCTGCGTTCTGTTCTGAATGGACCCCTGCCTCATATGTGGCTGTTGGAGAATTTTTTAATTCCTGGCTTTGCTGCCTAGCTGCTATCTTGTATTCCAGGTGGTTTTGTGGTGCTTATTAGAGGGGATCTAGAGCTGGAGGGTCACTCAGCCCATCTCTCAGGGAGTTGTAGAAGAAAAGCCAGGGCAGGAGAGGACCTTGGGGGAAATATAGTTCATCATCCTGGCTTCAGGAAGGTGAATGTCCATGACTTGAAATTGCCAGTTCACCGAAACAGTTCCCCTCCCCCCGAGAAAAAGCCACACTAGGAACCCGCTCAGTAACCAGTTCCAGGATTCTGGTAACCCAATTGCTGAGAAATTCCTGGGGCTGCCTGAGTCTCACCTGCTGGTATACAGACCTGCCTTCTTCTACTCAGTTCTTTTCCCTTTCATATATTTGGAGATAGTAAGTGGGTCTCTACAGCCGCTTCCTCATGGAGCCTGTTCTGCGTCCTCTCCCTCTGAGCTGTCTCTAGTTTGTCCACATTAAAAAGAAATGGTGGTGGTCGAAACCAAATACAGTTCTTTAATAATGGCCTCATTAGTACAGTGTACACAAGAAAAATGACTTCAGGGTTCTTGCATCATTGTGAACCCCTGGAGGGGAGAACCAAATCTGATTCATCTTTGTATCCCCCACAGTAGCTGGGCAGTTCGTTAAAGCTAGTAGGCACTTTGTAAATATTTGTCGAATTGACTCTTCCTAATATATCTAAGTAATAACTTACATTACACCAGCCCTGGATTGGTAACCGATAGCTGGCTTGCTCTCGCCTCGGTGTCCGTGCCTTCTGCGCATGTCTGGCCCTCCTTCACCCCAACAGTGCCACCTTCTGCTTGACTCTGAATGTGCTCGATCGCTCTGAAGTCACCCCTCGACCTCCGGCCCTTTAGAACCTTACTTACTGTCCCCTACAGAGCTGACAAACAGGATGCGGAGGACTCAATGTATTAAGTTGAACAGCTTGTTGAAAGAAGAGAACACACACAAGAATCTCGATTCCGTGTAATATCAGTTCACCCAGGTTTAGAAAGGACAGTCTGTCAGATTCTTTACAGACTCTGAGTCAGCTAAAGCCCTACCTGTTTTTCCAGGTTCTCTGTGACAAGTAAGCTAAGTGTTCATGAGAGTGGCTACAAGTCAGCCTTAACAGCCAGGATTCCTCCCCGTCTTTGGTCTAAAGCCAACAGAAAAGGCAGAAGATACTAATGGACAAGGCCATTCAGCCTATGGCTTTCTGATGAGGGCCTTTACCATTAGGAAGTAAGCTAGTGAAATAGTTGCCAGTTTAAAAAAAAAAAAAGAAAGAAAGAAAAAGAAAAGGCAAACCTTGAAAATGGCCAAACAATTTTGTGGTTTTTACAGCCACTTTATTTCTGCACATGGCATTGAAGAGATTTGTAGTGGTCTGTTTCAGCAATCCTTGCCTAACTTCTTCTGCTCTCCTACGTTCTGATTAATTAAATGCCGCTGTGTTTAAGCAGAATGAAGATGGATTGACTCTTTGATGTGCTAATGCTGTAGACTTTCTAAAACCTTCTCTAAGAAAGCGCTCGGTGAGCATGGGAGGGCCTTCTCCTTCAGATTGTGCCGCCGAAGTCCTCAGGGAAGAGCACCCTAGAAGCGGCCCTAACTTTGGGTAGAAAAGCACTTTGGGGTCACACACTTTCCAGATTGCATCTGCATCCTGATGCCTTCAGGTTGCCTTCTGTATTTTTACCGTTTTCCCCCTCCATATCAGTATCACCTCAGGGATTCAGCCTATGGAGTTGTGATTCACAACATAAAAGGATTTTTCCAAGAGCTTGTCATAAGCAGAGGGATCCATCATGCCAGTTCTGTGTGGAACTTCTGGTTCCACAAGGCATTAAAGAACAAATTTTAATGGTAAGTGGGCCTGAAGTCCTGTGAAAAGTCTTCTGGTAAGGAGATTCAGAAAACCCTGGTTTATTGCTGATTGTGGAAGTCCATGCCTTTTTTTTCCCCTCCTCTCTCTCTCCCTGATGAAGAATTTACAGAGCTCTGACAAAAAGCAGCATGTAAATTCCTGAAATTGTGCGGAAAGGCAGCACGTTACACCCTCCTGGGTTCTGTGACTGCACTTCCTCACCAGAATCCAGGCTGAGAGCAGCCTCGTGCAGGAAAGTAAATTTCAGGGGAGCTCGTTACAGGCAGAGAGAGCGAGCGAGCTCGCACGCACGCTCAGCTTCAGCCCTGAACCACTTAGACTTGCAGCCCCAGCACTGTGTGCCTAAGGTTACTCATCAAGTATGACCTGCACCATCAGGGAAGATCAGTCGATATTCATTATGTTCCCTTAACCAAGACGGGGAGATCCTCTAATACATTGCAGAAATGTTTCCTTTAGAAAATAGTTCAAATAAAGAAGCTCTCACTTAATTATAGCACGACTTCAAAAAGGATTTAAGGCCGCCTAAAGGGTTAAACTTCTGGAAGATGGGAAATTAATGTACGTAGATTGGTTTTGTGGATCAGCTCATTGCCGCGGATGTCGGATAAGCGAGGTATTCCCATACGAAGAGACAACAGAACCCGTCAAAATGCTTGTGCTGGCTTAACAAGGTGAATAAGCAGGGTGCATAATGGAATTCATTTGCAAAGTAATTTTTGCTTGGCTGGAGTGGTAAGCACAAAATAGAGCAGCAGACGAGAATGGTAAGTGTTTGGGATCAGTTGTTGAAAGGTTTAAAAGGGGTTCTAATTCAAGAGACATTTTATGGTGAGGAGAAGGGGACCAATATAATCCAAATGATACTTGAACAAGGTAATTTTTCCTGGCTTGGCTCTAATAGTGGAATGAGGCAGCCAGAGGGTGAGCCATGCCGGGAGGCCGTGTGCTGCCGTGGGAGTTGCGAGCGCTGTGAGATGGAATGGGGGCTCTGGTTGGGGTCACACAGGAGAACTTGGTAGAGCCCTTCTCAGCAGACCTGACCCAAGGGTTCAGTACATGTTTGTTCCTTTTCGCTTCCCCTCCCCACACCTTGTGGCCATCAGGAAAGCTTGCAGGGGTTGGCAATATCATGTTATTTATCCTGTTTTTCTGAAGAATCTTTTTATAGGGTCTCTCACATTCAACATTGAGATTAGAGTATCTCAGGATCTTACTGGGCATGGTGTAAACCTGGAGGGATCATCACACGCTAGTATCAACCTTTGACACGGGGAAACTGAGGCCCAGAGCAGTGAAGAGACTGCCCTGATGTTGCCTGGAGAGAAGGGAAGAGGCAGAGCTGGGGTTCTCGGCCCCCAGGGCGGTGTGCATAAAAGGCTCAGAACACCCATAGCAAGAGTGAGAGCAAGAGTGAGCCCGAGCGGGGGCTTCCCTGGGCCGTGCTACCAGTGGGAGGTCCAGGGCGTGTGGTTCCCCGCAAGCCTCTCAGAGCCACTCACTGTGTCCCCCAGACCTGCCTGTAAGGGGGCTGCTGCGGGGGGTTCTCCTGGGTCCCCGAGCAGCCCACGATGCCTCCCGCGGTCCCCCTTTCCCGAGGAAAGCAGGGTTACCTGCTGTCAGCTCCAGCACTTACAGTCCTCTCTTAGGAAGCTGTTCCTCCTGTTTCTCTGAGAAAGTTTGTAGCTTGTCATCATGGGCTACTTATTAACAAAAACAGAAAAATCACAGAAGAGAAACCAGTAGAACCATGATGAGTTTAAGAGGACCGCAGAGTCCCTTCCAGCCGCTAAGCAGCTTTTTTTTTTTTTTTAAATTCTAATCTTCCAGGTACAGTTTAGAGTCATTTTTTTCTCAGAAAACCAAAACTTGCACCCAGGGGCCCTGGGGAAGGCCTGGGTCCTAGGGACCTAGAGCATGATCAGAAGAGCGTGGTGCCCAAACCCGTGCCCCCTCCGTGCCCTCCTTGAGGGGGAGCACCTCTTGACCTTGGGAGCACAAGGCTCGGACCTGGAACGTATGGGGTCTTTCATACTTTCTGGAGCTGGAGCCCTGCCCCTCCCCCATTCTAAGGGCAGCGCTGATAAGGAGACTTCTTGCTGTAAAATCTGGGGCCATGAAGGCAACTTGAAATGTTTCCTGTTTATACAAGTCATGGCTGGTGATTGCTTCACTGGGTGTTTTTAGCTTTCCTTTCTTTCCCTCCTCGACCTTGATCTTAGACTCTGGTTGCTCCATAAAGCAGAGTTGATGAAACTGACCCATTTCCTGTTGCTTGCTCAGGTAGCTCCGTAACCAGTATGTCTGTCCCTCCCACAGCGAAACTTGACTGGAGAGAGCCTAGTAAATCCTACAGCTTTTCTGTTCCGTCTGTTTGAGCCCTTGAGGTGCGCGGCCTCTCCTCCTCGCCTTCCTTGATGTCATCTCACGTCTCTGCCTCCACCTCCTTATTACTTCCCACTCATCAGCCCACAGCCAGGCTCCTTAACCTACCCGTTTGTTCTTTGACTTTGTGTATCTTGGCTGTGTTTTCACCCGGACGTACTTGTAGGTGTGAGGGTCTAAGCAGAGGGACGCGTGGAACCCTGGTTTGGGGCCGTTTGTGTCTGGCCCTGCTGGGAGAGGCGTTTCTGCGACTCTGGCACCATCAGTCACCTGGAGGGCTTGTTAAAACTCATCAGGGGGCCCGCCCTCAGTTTCTGTTTCAGTAGGTCTGGGGTGGGGCTCGAGAATTTGCATTTCTAATTGAGAACCCCGGTTTTAGAATGAATGCATTCAGAATGAAAACTCAGTACCTGTTTAAAACAAGATGGTAGCTGTTTTGATTATAGCTTCCCTTGAAGGAGTGAGAGTCAGAGACCTGGCGTTAGCATTATTTTTAGTTCTCTTGCCCTTTTGTGGCGGAAACTTCCCGAAGCCATAGGGTAACGTACAGATCCAGCCCCTGGCCTTCTCGCCTCTGGCTCGGGAGAGACGAGGCCCCATCTTCTCCAGGGCCTGAGCTACTGTCTCTCGGTCCAGCAAACTCAGCCAGTCTGTAGCTCATCTACTTTGGCCCTGGGGTCCCAGAGTGTACTGGGCAGGTGTCAGTCTCACGATAACGATGTATCTCTGTTAATTAACATAAAGAGCTCTGTGATCTTCCCTGTTTGTGCAAGAGGACAGTGAGGCTTAGAGATGTTAGGTAACGTGTCTCGGGTCTCCTGAGCAGCAGCTGGTAGAGGCAGGGGCCTGTGCCCCAGCTGATGCCAGAGTGTGCCCTTGTCTTGTCCTCACAGGTGAGGCGGAGTGGTCCATGCACCACGCGACAGGGAGATACGCGATTATGATCCCTGCAGAAGGGGCGGATGGTTCTAGAGTGTTAATGTTACACACACCTCCCCGAGGCTCTGCTGTCCCATTTGCCTCCTCTTCATCACACGGGATCATGCTGACCTGATGATCTAGCACTCAGGCCGGTGGCTGGCCCACAGGATGGATATAGTAATAGGCAGCTGAGACGTGAACCCGTTTTGAATAGCAAAACAGATAAACCATCTGAGAATAATCTCACCGAGACCTCTAAGGAAAAAAACCACATTATAAAAAGATGAAAACGACAGCTAATGCCTGTGAGGCCCTGGGTGCTGCTGCTCCTACTGTAGGGTTTTACCTGCGTTAATTCCCTGAATCCTCGAAGCCTTGCTGTAGGGTAGGGTCATGTTACCATCGCGCTATATGGAAGCCCAGGAAGGCTCCACGGCTTGAGAATGGCGGCGCTGACCCCGACCCCAGGCTGTCCGGATCTGGAGCTGGTACCCCTGACCACCAGACTAGAGCCCCAAGGCAGAAGGTCCTCCCGACCCCTTCCTCAGTGAGGGCGTAAGATATGGAAAGTGCTCTTTGGTTTTTCACCAAATGTAGATGTTCTTTGTTTCAATCAAAACCTATGTAACGGTCTTAAAATTTGAGAAGCTAACTTTTTTTTTTTTTTTAAGATTTTATGTATTTATCTGAGAGAGGGACAGTGAGAGAGAGCATGAAAGGGAAGAAGGTCAGAGGGAGAAGCAGACTCCCCACGGAGCTGGAGAGAAGCTGACTTCTGTGGGTCTTCTTGAAAGATGAGGCGGTGGGCAGAGAACAGCCAGGCCTGAAAGAGGAGAGGGGCGAAGGGGCTAGCTCTGCCGTGTGAAAAGAAGCCACAAAGCATCAGATTAGGCACGAAGCTTGACAGACCCATCCGTGGGGCGGACTGCGTGAGCCAGATTTAAGGCCCTGTTGTCTGTGAGCATCTGATAGATGACAAAGGAGGTACCACAAGGCAGTGGGCGAAAGGAAACCTGGTTGAACAAATGGGAGCGGGACCACATGATAGCAGTCGGAGGACTCCCAGCGGGTATCTTAGCTCACATCAGTACACCAGCATAAACTTTACGTGATTAAAATGTTAAATTCAAACAAAAGTCCGTAGAGCACGTTCAGCATGCCAGGTGCCGTTCTCGGTGCTGGGTGCCCCACGGTGGACAACACAGGCCAAGAC
The DNA here is from genome assembly GCA_003697995.1 of Taxidea taxus jeffersonii. Lineage (NCBI taxonomy): Eukaryota > Metazoa > Chordata > Mammalia > Carnivora > Mustelidae > Taxidea > Taxidea taxus. The sequence continues at coordinate 11,383 of ML110941.1, read as the reverse complement.
CCTGGCCCCGGAGCCCTGTGCATTTCAGTAGGGCAGGGGAAAGAGTCCGTTTTTGGTTTTGTTTTTTGTTTTTTGCTTGTTTTTTGTTTGTTTTGTTTTGTTTAAAGCTTGAAAGAAATAGAAGTGGATATTTACTAAACCTCTGGAGAAGTTGAAATTTCTAAGCTTAGAATCTGTAGAAGAAATTATAGAGGAAAACATCAGTAGTGTTGTCAGCATAACATTCCCCTAATGTTAAGGTTATTTCTGGTTTTACTATCATGAGGTATTTCTCAATGTTACGCAGTATAACAAGGTGTGCCTGAAATCTAGGATAGATTCTCCAAAGTAGAATTAGTAAGTCAAGGGGTATGAACATTTATTGTGTTCTAGATATGTGCCACCAAGATTTATTAAACAAATCGAGCCACCTAACGCCTTAAGTTCACCCACCCCTTTATTCAGGAAGGAAGAGTTTCACACTGCTCTAGGGGCTCAGCTCTCTCTCCTCATTCCCAAGGGCTTTCAATGCCATCTGTGTGTGTGTATCAGGAGCTCCCAAACTTCTGTCTCTCCCTGGATTTATATTTTGAGTTCCAAAGTCATAGAGCCAATAATCTATTTGCCATCGCTACTTGGATGTCCCACAGTTATCACGTTTAACACGTACAAAGAAAACCTTTGGGTCAGTCCTCTGAAATATATGCCTTTTCCAGAATTCCTTATTTCCATAAATGGCATCATCTTCCGTCCAGTGGTTGACATCAGCAACCTGGGAGTCATTCTTGACTTCATTTTACTTCACATTTAATCCATCACCAAATTGTATTGATTTTTGCCTCCCAAATATAGCCATTCTTGTTTCTCGCCAGAGTTATGTTCTATAAAGCTGCCACAAACATGGAATTAGCAAATACTGAAACAATGCTCCTAGGTTAGCTTCCTGCAAGCCTCTGCTCATATTTTCGTCAGCCGATCAATACATAACCTTGTCTATGTTTGCTTCTGTTTAAGGACACCTTCTTTAATACATATCGTTAATTCATTAACATTGAGCTCACAGGCTGTAGGACTATTAGCTTGTGCTTGAGTGACGCTTACCAGCACAAGTATTTTCTCCATAAGGTATACCATAGCCTTTTTGCATTGAAAAACACTGGACAGTCCTTCAGCACTGTGCTTGGGTGTCATTTTTTTTTTTTTAAGATTTTATTTCTTTATTTGACAGACGGAGAGATCACAAGTAGGCAGAGAGGCAGGCAGAGAGAGGGGGAAGCAGGCTCACTGCTGAGCAGAGAGCCCGATGTGGGGCTTGATCCCAGGACCCTGAGATCATGACCTGAGCCCAGGGCAGAGGCTTTAACCCACTGAGCCACCCAGGCACCCCTTGGGACTCCTCCCCAACAAAAGCCACAAAAAAAAAAAATGCAAGCAACATGGTGCTAAAGAGACAGTGGGAAGTATTACTTGCCTGTAGTACAAAACAGAATCCAGAAGGCAGAGCATGGCCTCCTTTGGCCTCCGCTGGGAACAGGTGCATCAGGCATGTTTGGGAATGACTGAAAGCGCCCTCTGACTACTGTTTGTGGGATTACAAATAAATTCTCTAGTGAGTTGGCAAGTCTGCAAGTACGGAATCTGTGAATAATGAAGGCCCACTTGTATATGGCGAACCTGTCCACTTCTCTCTATGCTGCCATCCCCTGGCCCAGTGGTCAGCGGACTCTTTATGGAGAGGGCCAGACAGTAGGTACAGTTGATCCTTGAGCAACATGGAGTTGGGGCATCAAAACACACCACTAAGAATCCACATATCACTTTTGACTCCCCCCAAACTGGATTAATAGCCTACTATTGATGGGAAGCCTTACTGATAGCATAGACAGTTAATTGACTTATATTTTGTATGTGTATTATATGCTGTATTCTTACAATAGATTAAGCTAGAGAAAAGAAAATGTTATTAAGAAAAATCATAAGGAAGAGAAAATACATTTTCGGGACTCTGTTGTAAAAAAAAAAAAAAGACCTTGCATATTAGTGAACTTGTACAGTTTAAACCCGCGTTGTTCGAGGGTCAGCGGTATTTCAGGCTTTGCAGGCCAGCCAGTCTGTGTGGGAGCCGCTCAGCTCTGCGCTCGTGAGAGCAGCTGTAGACAGCAGTCACTGGGCAGCCTGGACTAGGTTCCAGGAACAGGCTTCGGCTGGATCTGTCCTCAGGCTGCGGCTCCTACGCTGCTAGCCCAGGCTATCTAACCCACCCCGGTGTCTTACCTGGAGGGTCTTCCCTCCACGGGTCCCCCGTGTCCCTTCTCAAGCCTCCAGCCTACATCCATGGTGATCTTAAGTGCACATTCAATCTGATCCCTCTCCCACTTCAGATGGACAACCGCTTCCATCATACTTCAGATGAAACCCCAACTCTTGCGGATCATGGCTCCAGCATGGTCCCTTGCTGAGTCGCTCCCCCTCTCGGCGCTGTCCTGGCCTCTCCGGGCCTGTGCCGGTTCCCAGCTGTTTCCTACCCCGGCACTGTGGCCACCAGTCTGCCTGCCTGGAATCCCCATCTGCCTCCTGCCTGACTTCCTACCGCTCACTCCGCAGTCCTAACCAAATTGTCCCTGCCTCCTGCGTGTATTAGATGCCCCTCTTCTGATCTCGAGGCACCCTGTTCTTCTCCTTCCCAGCACTTAGGGTTTTGTCTTACACCTGCCTCCCCCCTCTAGACTGCGGGCTCCGGGAGAACACGTCTGTGTTGCGTCCATTCTCTGCTCCAGGTGCCTTCTTCACACACATTGCACACACTTCCTAAGACTTGCTAACTCCACGACGGAGCGTGTGGCCCAGTCTTGTTCGTACGGATTTTTGTATGAAGCTACAACACAGAGACCTGAAAAAGCCCCCCTTTTAGAGCGCATGGTGTATCTTCTAAAATTGAGAGTGATGGTTGAAAAGCCATCCTGAGAAGTGGATTTGTAAATGGGGGTAAGCAGGTGTCTTTACTGTTCTGTCAACAGGTGGATGCAGTCCCGTGTCTTCTCCCAGGGCGTGAGTGCTCTGTTAAATCCTGGCAGGCTGTCTTTGCTCCTGGGGAGTTTTTGGACTCTGCCCGTAGTGTCTTCTCATGGGGAAGCGGGGGTCAGGCGTGCTCCAGGAAGCATTTGGCCACCTCTTTTTTTTTTTTTAATATTTTATTTATTTTTTTGAGACAGAGAGAGATCACAAGTAGGCAGAGAGGCAGAGAGAGGGGGAAGCAGGCTCCCTGCTGAGCAGAGAGCCCGATGCGGGGCTCGATCCCAGGACCCCGAGATCATGACCTGAGCTGAAGGCAGAGGTTTAACCCACCGAGCCACCCAGGTGCCCCTTGGCCACCTCTTTTAAAGACTGCCTACAGTATTAGTCTGGGGAGATCTCTGATTTGTTAGAGAATCATTTTAGCAATGAAATTCCACATTAAAGATTGTTCCAGGTCGTCCCACTGATCCTGCATGCTAGAGATGGGCAGTCAGCATATTTTGGAAGGATAATACATCGTTTCTTAGATGGCCTTTTGTCGATTAGCGTGGTGAGATTTAAAGCCCGCTTCTTTTCTCCTAATGTATTGGTCTAGAAATACTACTTCTGCATTATAAAAAGAAAATAAAGGCAAGCAGAGCACAACACATGTGCATGCGTCTGCCTACCAAGATGACCACTGTTCTGTCTTGCAGGTCTTTCTGGTACGTATATATGTACAAATACTTTTTTAGAAAAGCCAAGTTTAGGTACAGTGCTGTTTTGTAATCGCTTTTTTCCATGACTAGTTTCCAGCCTTGTAGTTCAGTAAAGTTCATTTCATTTAACTCCTTGTCGTTTCTCCTTTTGACACCAAAAGTGGCCTGCGTGGTGTAACTTTGGTATATAGACTTGTTACCAAATGGTTGCACCAGGTAAGTATTGCCTATCATCATACATTCATTAGGTTTTGTGAAATGATATTTTTTGTAATTCTTTCACTTCTTGGATAAAGTAGAGTTTGCTCTCATCTTCAGGGGCTGTCTGGTTACCCTGAAATAAGAGTTCCAATGGGAAAGGCAGGATCTTTGCTAATCTTCTCTCCCTTGATCGTTAATTTTCAAAGAAAGGAGTTGTGTGATAGCCTTTTCAAATAGTGAGGAATGAGGTTTTTTTCTGTCTTTATCATTGTACAGGTGTGGGTTCTCACTGATTTGGTGCGTTGTAATTGTTGATCTTTTCATTACATCTTCAGGCGGTGAGACCCCGTCAGCGAGCTGCTGTGATGTTTTGATAGGACCTCCATAAACCCGAAAAGCTTTCTTACTACGTGGCACAAGATGCCCCAGGCTCTTCTTAGACTTTTCGGTGGTCTCAGACACTGGTATTAAAGACCACAGTCCGTGCATTAGGGGTGGTTATTGCTACAGAGGTGACTTGTTTCTAGGGAATTTCAGTGGATGGCACTAAAAAATATGGAACTAAAAAACTCTAACCAAAAGTTAGAGTTTTGGGTGCCTGGGTGGCTCAGTTGGTTAAGTGTCTGTCTTCAGCTCAGGTCATGATCCCAGGGTCCTGGGATGGAGTACCATGGGCGGAGAGCCTGCTTTTCCCTTTCCCTCCGCTGCTCCCTCTGCTTGTACTCTCTCTCTCAAAAAAAATTTTTTTAAGTTGTGATTGACATTTCCCTGTGGTTTCAGTGTCTTCAATTTTATCATTGTAAGTCCTTTATGTTCTACAGAAAGTCTTTATTTTTTTGTTTAACTTACAAGAACAAAGTTTTGAAATACCAATACATACTATTATTATAAATACCGAAAACTACAGAGGAAGGTTTAGCACATCTTTACGATTTTTGTTGTCCTGAGAAAATGTCCAACTAAGGATGTGTCATTAAAAAACTGTGTTCTAAAGCACCTAAAAATAAATTCTTCCTCAGGATGATGGTGTCACCCTTTTGACATACGTTAGGTTCATTTCTTTCCATTTCTTTTCAGTTTAAGTAATTCTTGAATTTAGCTTTTTTTGGGATAGGGAATGCATTTGTGTGACTGAAAGGATGGCACTATGTAGGTATTAAATCTTGATGAAAGGTAGATAGGGATTTGTTAAGTTATTTTCTCTACATTTCTTTATGTTTGAAAGTTAAAATAATTAAATTTAAACTACAGCAGCCTCCCCGTATCTGTGGGTGACATGTTCCCAGACCCCCAGTGGATGCCTGAAACTGTGAATAGTGCTGAACCCCAAGATGTACTCCATTTTATGATGCTTCCCTGTCATAAAGTTTCATTTATAAGTTAGGCACAGTAAAAGAGTGACAACGGTCACCAACAGTAAAATAGAACAATTATAAAGTGTACTATAACAAAAGTTATGGAGTGTGGTCTCTCTTTCCCCAAATATCTTATTGTTCTGTGCTCACCCTTCTTGGGATGATGTGAGATGGTAAAATGCCTGCGTGATGTGATGAAGCAAGGTGGGGGACTGTAGATGGTGCTGCGTAGCTTTCGGCTATTACTGACCTCCTGACCATACGTCAGAAGGAAGATTATTGGCTTCTCCACCACAGTTGACCTTGGGTAACTAAAACTAGAGAAAGTGAACTGGATGGGGGGGGGGTAACTGCATATAGAAAGATATGCACAATGAGCTCTTGCTTTGTTCCCTCACAGATGGCCATTTTTGTTAGTGTCTTGTTCATTAACCCTTTGAGTCTTTCATTTTGCAGGTTCAGGTTATATGTGTGCATGTGTGTGTATATATATACGTATAGATGTATATATTCTTATTCTCCTTTGCTTACACAAAAGGTAACATACCTTCTCTGTTGTTCTACATCTTAACTTTTTTCTCTTAATATATTCTAGCACTGTCCCTGTTAGTACATAGAGATTACCTTCAGTCTTTTTATGGTCACAAAGTACTCAATTTTGTTGACATACTATGGTTTATGGAACATTAACACAATCTTGGATTGAATCCACTCCTGCTATTTACAAACCACCTGTAAAGGGCAAACCTTATATACGTGTCATTTCGTCCTCATGCAGGTATATCTGGGGCAAAGAGTCCTATAAATGGGGTTGTGTGGTCAAAGGTGAGTGAGTATGTCTGAAATTTTTTTTAAAGATAACGACAAATTCCGCCTGTCAGGATTTGTACTGTTTTTCACTCACACAAGCAATAGGAGAACACGCCTATTTCCCTAGAGTTTTACCTATAGAATCTGTTGTCAGACTTCTGGTTTTTTGCTGATAGGTAAAAAATGATATTTTGATGTAGTTTTAATTTATATTTCTTTTATCAGTGAGGTGGAGCATCTTTTCATTTGTTTAAATGTCATTTTATAGGGACGCCTGGGTGGCTCAGTTGGTTAAGCAGCTGCCTTTGGCTCAGGTCATGATCCCAGCGTCCTGGGATGGAGTCCCACATCAGGCTCCTTGCTCGGCAGGGAGCCTGCTTCTCCCTCTGCCTCTGCCTGCCACTCTGTCTGCCTGTGCCCGCTCCTGCGCTCTCTATCTGACAAATAAATAAATAAAATCTTAAAAAAAAAAATGTCATTTTACATATATTTTTTGTGTACTGGGTTTTGTACTTTATACATTTTCCTACCTTGTGTTGGTCTTCTTTATTTCTGAGAGCTCTTTATATAGTGCCTGTGATATGAGTTAAAATATTTTTTCCCAATTGGCCCTGTGTGTGTGTTTTGATTCCTTACGGTGGTGACTTTGCCCTTCGAAAGTCTTTTTAATTTTATGTAATCAAATTTATCTTTTTGTTTACAGCTTTTGTATTTTGAGTCAGAATCAGAAAGACATTTCCTATTTCAGGTTTTTAAGTCCTTCTGGCACTTTGTCATTTCATCTTTTCTACTTACATCTTGGTTCCTGTGGTATTTATACTCGGGTATGTTCTGAGATTTGGAGCCAACTTTATGTTTTTTTAGTACTCAGTTGTCCCAACACCATTTACTGAAAAGCTTATATTTTCCCCACAGTATCATAATATCTACTTTATCGTGTACTAAATTCCTATAGCGTGGGGTCTGTTTCTAGACTATACTTTTCCATTGATCTGTCTGTTGTCCATTATTGAGGTGTATGCTGTCTTTTATTTAATATCTGAAAGATATGGAAGTTCTTCCCCATTGCTCTTCCTTTTCAGAGCTATCCTTGTTTGCTTTTCCCCATGACTTTGAGAATCTGCATGTCTTGATTTCAGAAAAACCTCTTGGCATTTCTGTTGGGATGGCATTGCATTTACAAATGACAAGGTCAGGACTTCTCATCTAAGATCATGTTTTCTTTCCATGTGTTCTTTTTGTTTATACTTTCCTAACGTTTAAAGTTATTTGTGTAGAGCTTATGCAGAGATCTTAACTTTATTCTTATAAATAAAGTCATTGCCTTCTAACTGGTTGCTTGCATCTATGAGGACTATTGATTTCCCTGCAATTTTTATTTTTTATTTTATTTTATTTTTTTAAAGATTTTATTTATTTATTTATTTGACAGGGAGAGAGAGAGATCACAAGTAGGCAGAGAGGCAGACAGAGACAGAGGGGGATGCAGGCTCCCTGCTAAGCCGAGAGCCCGATGCGAGACTTGATCCCAGGACCCTGAGATCATGACCTGAGCTGAAGGCAGAGGCTCAACCCACACTGAGCCACCGAGGTGTCCTTCCTGCATTTTTTTTTTTTTTAAGATTTTATTTATTTATTTGTTAGAGAGCAGGAGCGAACTCAGGCAGACAGAGTGGCAGGCAGAGGCAGAGGAAGAAGCAGGCTCCCTGCCAAGCAAGGAGCCCGATGTGGGACTCGATCCGGGGACGCCGGGATCATGACCTGAGCCGAAGGCAGCTGCTTAACCAACTGAGTCACCCAGGCATCCCGCTCCCTGCATGTTTTTAAAAGCAGCTTTATTGAGACATAATTCACATAAATCCCTCACTTAAAATGCAAAGTTCAGTAGTTTTTAGGACATTCCCAGAATTGTGCAGTCCTCATCACTAGCCAATTTTATAACATTTTCACACCCCAGAAGGAAATCCTGCACCCATTCGTAGTCATTCCCCTGCCCCACCCTCCCTTCATTCCCTGGAAACCACTAATCTACTTTCTGTTCTGGAATTTCTTATAAATGGCATCATGCAGCACGTGGGATTTTTGTTGTTATTGTTGTTTTTTGTTTTGCAACTGGCTGCTTTCACTTAGCGTGATGTTTTCAAGGTTCATCCATGTTGTTTCAGGTGTGTGTGTCTTTTTTATCGGAGCCCTCCTTGTGGGTGTGAAGTGATACCTCATTGTGGCTCTAATTTGCTGGCTTCTTTGTGTATTTCGTTTCCTTTTGCCACCCCCCACCCCACAGGGAGCCGTCCTGAGGGCAAGGTTCTGATTCTAAATCCCAAGTGCCTGCCATAATGCCTGGCAAATATTTGATATTCAGTAAAGTCTGATTTAGTGAATGGCTGGTTCTATTACCTTTCTGGGCCATTTAAAGTTAAAATGTGATTTAGTACATATAGATTAATTTTTATTTTACCCTGGGCAAAACAATTAGAAGGTGTTTCCCCTCCTCCCCCGGGAAAGTCATGTGTTAATCTAACAGCCCAGTAAAGGCAATTCTGTATGATCTATGGTTTGTGATGATCAGCACTAATTTTTCTTGCATTAGAATGAATGAGTGAGAGTCGCTGATACATATGTCTAGGAGACTTATTCTCTTTTCAGAAGGCTGATTTTAAGCTGTAGATTCTCTTGTTATTAGAGACTACTTGGCAACACATAAAAAACAAAGATGAGAAATTAGGTAAAGGTATTCTGGGCCTGGGTGTTTTGAATGAAATCGATCAGCTTACTTTTTTTGAGAAGCCTCAAGTTTACCAAGGGCTGTATTCCAGAATTTCCTTCATAAGGTAGCTGCATAGACACAGATTGCTTTTAACAATAGAAAAAAGTGGCATCAAATAAGAGTAAGGTCTCAAGCTAGCCTTAAAGAATATTTGACAGCATAGGGGTGCCTAGGTGGCTCAGTCCATTGAGCACCCGAACTCCTGGTTTAGTCTCAGGGCATGATCTCAGGGTCTTGGTACCAAGCTCTCCCTTGGGCTCCTCGCTCAGCGGCAAAGTCTGCTGGAGATTTCTTTCTCTCCCTCTCTGGTCGATCTCTCTCTTTCTCTCAAATAAATCTTAAAAAAAAGAAAAAATTTATTTAACAACACAGTTGATGCATGTGTGGGGGCAAGGGTTATGTGGGAAATCTCTGTACCTTCTCCTCATTTTTGCTTTGAACCTAATGTCTATGTTAAATTTTTTTTTTAAAAAGGACATAGCCAAAATACCTATTTTTTCTGGGAAATAATTAAATGGTAGAAAAATCATCTTGAATAAGAAATGATTCTTTTTCCTTAATGTCAGTGTATGAAGAAAGATGTTTTAATTATAAAAATAGATGAGAGAGTGAGAGTGTGTGTGTTTGCAGGAGACTTTGGGACACTGTCCAAAGATTTATTTAGCGGCCGAGAATCCTGGATTTTTATATCGCCGCGGTTTTCTCCGAAATATGTGACTTTGCACATAATTGTTGCCCGTATACTATTAGGCATGTTTGGGTTGGGGATAGGAGGGAGAGAAAGATTGATTAATTCACTGATTCATTTCTTCATCCATTGACTGAGACGGATTAATTTCCCTGAAGTGTGTGGGCCTGAGAGATGGGGAAGGTAGGACGTGGGTCAGAAGCACGTGTTTGCCGTGAGGCAGCATTTGCCCAAAAGGAGCCGAGAATGGAACTGTATGAGACAGAAGCAATACCTGAAGGGCGATGGGTTAGGAACAAGAAAGGTAGCTGTGGATCCAACCTGAACCAATGATCTGAAAGCCACAGGGAGTAAATTTAATCAGATGGGCAGGAAGAACATTATGATGCTGAAATTTCCCCACAAATGGACAGTTGTGCAGGAGAGCGATTCCTTGGGAGGAATTCAAGATGAGCATCTTTTGCTGGCCTGCTAGAGGGTAGGGTCCAGTATAAGATGGATGATTGGACTAAATGACCTTTAAAATTGCTTCTGAGAGTGAAGATAGTCGTCCCGATTGGCTAGAACGTGTCTGAAGGTTGTGGTTCCAGCTCTGTTCCTCGCGCCATCCACGAAAAGGTCTTGGTACACCCGGTTCTATTTTCTAGCAACACAAAATGAAGCTTCGGTTAGGTGTTTCTTTGACCCAAAGCCAGGTGACAGCCCTTCCTGAGCACCTAGCCCGTGTGCTCCTTCTGCTGTGGGAGACTTAGAGAAAGGAGCTCTTGTTGAAATGGTTCTGATGTTAATAGACAAGGGCCTGAGGGGCCCTAGCTCCTCTTCCCAGCCCTTGAGTTGAGGCCTGATTAGCAGTTGCCCCCGATTCCGAAGGGTACCTCCCAGGGAGAAGTGTGCTCAGACGACAGGCCTTTACCCTCACCTGGAGCAGGTCGCAGCCCATGGCCCGTGCGTCTGGCTCCTGTCTTTGAAGTCAGGCTGCAGCCCAACGGGCTCAGCGTTGGTGTCCTCCTGCTCCTTGGTTGCTCAGCGCAAGCTCCAGTCTAGGAAGAGTGCCAGTCTTCATTTCCAAGAATCCTCTCTCCCTAAATGGGGCAATCTGCTTTAAATGCCTTCTCAGCTGGCACCTTCCCTACCTCACGATCGGCATCATTAAAGGAACAGGTTCACCTTTTTAACTGCTTGCACAGTGCTCGATCGAGGTGGGTGGCTGGGGCCTGTGGTGGGGGTGTGCGTGTGTTAACATGGATGTGAGTGTACATGTGCACAAATAACCCTGTCCTTTGGTCCTCAAAGTGGTCATTTTCAGCAGCGTGAATAGTCATAGACGGGGGCCTGGCTGGCTCAGTGGGTAGAGCATGCGACTCTTGAGCTCAGGGTTGTGAGTTCAAGCCCCACGGCGGGTGTAGAGGAGACTTAAAAATAAAATCTTAAAAAAAAAAGAGCCATTGATATATATAAGTTTTACTTTTGTACTTCCTCTATGTGCTCAACCTAAAAAAAACCAAAAACACATGTTTTTTAAAGCAAGCTTGCTACTGTATGCACACAGCTTTTAGTATCTTGCTGGAACAAGTGCATGCTGGGCCGAGAGATACTCCTCTCTCTGCATGGCCCCAAGTCCGAATTTGCTTTATCACTCATGGCATGTGGTATCTTTTTCTGCTGATCTTTCCCCTTCTGGTCTTGACCTCCTGGCCTCAGGGGCGTGCCACGGTGTTCCTCATCTACTGAGCTGCGGCTGGGCTCAGAGGACAGAGTGAGATGTGGGGGGCCTCCCGGGGTCACTCGTCCTCTCTGATTTCCAGTCCAGTGACAAGCCGGCTCCTTTGGTTGAGCTCCTTGGGAACCTGGGTTTTTATTACCTGCCACC
>ML110940.1:20484-36827 GCA_003697995.1 Taxidea taxus jeffersonii | reverse complement strand
AAATAAATAAATAAATAAATAAATCTGAAAAACAAAAAACCACACAAATAATTTTTTAAAAAGGAGGGGCGGAAGTATAGAAGGGATCATATATATTCAAGAGGGCCACAAGTGACAAGAGGAAGTACTTCCTTCTCGCCAAAAGGCTGCTTCTGTTTTCCATAATCCAAGGCATTGAGAAGATCAAAGGAGTCCGACCCGGGTTAGACCAGAGACAGGCACAGAGACTTTGCTATTGGCATGCCATATGAGTATGTGTGTGCATACGCCTACGTATCTCCTTTGTGTGGAAATGTGTATGGAAAGGAAAAAAAATGTAGTATATCTATACTCCGTTGCTTCGTTCTTTATTCTGCCATCATACCAATATATACCCTATGGCTTTCTTCACACCACTTCCTTAAGTATCCTAACCAAATTAATAATAACTGAAACCTAAATTATAGTAAGAACCAAACTTGAGGCCATCAGCACACTCAAATGGTAATTTAGTATTAGTCAAGGATAGCCTTTAAAATAAAATAATTTTCTGATGTGGACAAGTTTGGATGGCTTAGTATCAGACGAATTAGATAAAGATGATCAACGCACACCAGAGTGGGCAGTTTCTAAGACTCAGTATAACTCAGTCACCACGTTAGGACCCTCTGTTCTTCAGAGCAGCCTCCAGCTCCCAGAAGGCCTGGTTGTATGCTCCCATCTTGGAACTGGCTTAAGAATGTGCAAAGACAGAAGCAGTTACCAGAGTCATCTTTCATCAGTGCACGCAGGAAAACTCCTGTGACCCTGAAAAGCTATGAATTGTGGGACCACGGCCCCTCTTCCTAAAATCTCAGAGCATTAAAGACACACCAGTGAAAAAAAGAAATGGCAAACATCATTTTCTGACTGTACAGAGGGGAAAACTGAGTCACTGGTTGGTGATGGTGGGAGGGTGGTTAATTATTCCCAATCCTACCAGAAATGGGCTAGTGCCATTGTACTGTTGGACTCTGGTCTGCCCCTCTCAATCCATACGGTTAAATCTTGATTTGTGATTCCAGTCCTCTCAAGTACCCATTGATGCTGTTTCTCCTCTTAGACTCCTTTTTTCTCCTCTACTTGAGCTAAATTATTATTTCCAAACATATGTGGCCTTTCCCTCATTGTGAGTCATTTGTCCTCCAGCGTCCGAGCCCCATGGGGAGCTCCCTCTGCCACCATCTGTAACACCCACCTCAATGAACTAGCACCTTCATCCCATCACTCCAACTTGTACCACGATGCAAGTGTCACTCTTACACTCCGGACCTCGAACCTTGCTTCCACAATAGATCATGCTCCTGTTAGCACTGACCACCTCCTCACATGAGTCAAGGTCTATCCTTTCCTTCACTGCTAGCTCCTCTTTAATCCCACCAGAACAGATACACTCATCAAATGAGGAGAATGAAGATTCTGGTCCCCTCCCTCTCCACGTATCTGTGTATCTGTGTATGAGCTATAGATATACTTCAGGCCCAAAACAATCAGAGGAACACTGGCTAGGAACAAACTTTACTGAAAAAAGATCCTTACGAATGACTGACTAATGAAAACTGTATTGGTCTGGTGACATATGTTGTTTGTTATACTGTATTTGAGTATAATAAGCCTTTATAACTAGGAAGCATTCAGGAATATGTCTTTAGAAGATCTAGCCCTCTGTTCTTTCATTACAAAATTGGCTACTATTAGTCTTATACCTATGAGTTCTATTCCTTAGTCATTAAAACTGTAAGACCCTCACATTCTGTACATTTATTCTTCATCTCTATTTTTAAAAAGATTTTATTTATTTATTTGACAGAGAGAGAGGGAAGGAGGGAGGAGAGAGAGCGCATAAGCACGGGGAGTGGCAGGTAGAGGGAGAAGGAGAAGCAGACTCCTCACTGAGCAGGGAGCCTGATGTGGGGTTCCAACCCGGGGCCCTGGAATTATGGCCTAAGCCAAAGGCAGATGCCAACCGACTAAGCCACACAGATGCCCCTATTTTTCATCTCTATTTTAACAAAATATTGCAATTTCCATATGAGAGGCAATGCAGCATAGTGGTTAAGTGTGCAGACCAGTCAAATCTCAATTCTGTTCACTGTCTGGAAAATCACTTAACCTCTCTGTGCCTCACTTTCCTAATCTGGAAAATGGGAAGAAAACCTTGAGGGCTTGTTTGGCAGGATATAATGTGTTAATTTTATAAAGGTTTTAGAGCCATGTTGGGCATGCTGGCCCCTTATGAGACCTTGTCATTAGTAGTAGTATGAATCCTCTTATCCTCTCAATAGGGGGGGCAGGCAGACACAGCTCCATTTTTTGCATGTAAGAATTAAGGCTTGGGAAGCCAGCCATGCGCTTCACCTGTGAGTAGGTGGTGCTAAGCTCTGATCCAGTGCTTAGCTAGGTATGTGTTCTGCTGATGTGGGCACTGGAGCTTGTCACAGTGAGCCCACTTCTTCCTCTGGGCTTCTGATTCACAATGGAAACCCGTACAGATGGTTCATTCAGACATCACGCAACAGCAAAGTGCTATTAAGATAAGAACCTTCCTGTTCAAAATTGTTTGGCTTCCAGAAGACAGGAACAGACCTTCAACTTAATTTCAGGGTACCCCCATGCCAGTCAAATAATAGAAGGATCTTTCATCCTGGCAGAAAGTGTGTGGTGCTTACTTTTCATTAACAACCCTTGGGCAAGGAAAACATCAAGCCACAAAGAAGGCTTTTTCCCCTCTGCCGGATTCTGTTAATGATGAACCTGATATGAATATATGGAAATAACCAGGGACTACTGAAAAACAAGGAATTTACATGGCACATCTTCCTGCGATGGAAGTTGTTAATTTCACAGATATTACTGAATTTAAAACTACAGTGATTTTATGATCACGAAGACCAACAGGACAGCAACACACAGAAGGGCCACAGGCTAACTCCAGGTCATGTTCTGCAAGACACTGGTGAAACACAGAAGCAGAGAACCACTTCTTGGGGCAAAACATTGTCCTCCAAGCCACTTAAAGTGTTTCTGATTGCCTGCATGGGTAAGTGTGAGCTGGGCATTTCCAAGGGCAGGTCAAGGATGAAACACGGTTTGCATTAATTATTTAATTGCAGCAAAGTACATATGCTTTGGCATTGCTCAATCAGCACCAAGTGGAGTCACGTTTTCATTCCCTGCGGGGGCAAAGTACTCAGTGACATGAACTATGGCCATAGCAACTACCTGCAGCGCTCTTCTCCCCTCTCGAAGGAGTCTACTCCCCAGGGACAGAATGCACCTTCTCACAGTAAGAACAAGCTAACAAGACAAATCTGTGAAGTGCTTGCGATGATTTTCTTTTCCATTACTGGAGGAAAGGGATATAGTATGGAGTTCCGTGTGCACTGAAACAAAGGCAAGTCAACATGATATAGAAACCAACTGTTATAATATTTCTGAAAATCATTTATCACTGAAAATGACCTGTAAAATTAATATCCTTCCCACCTACAATTATTACCACTATTTTGTTCACCTCTGATTCTCTGTTTCTCTGTGAGAGACAGCAGGTTCTTCTAGTAAAGCACGGCAAATGGACACAGATGCCTGAGCTAATCTCCACCCCACTACTTTGTGGCAGAGGGGCCTTTGGCAGGTCTTTCAACCTCTCTGAACATCAGTCTCTTCTTTGGAAGGAATAGATACCATCTGTCCTTGCTCATTGAGAAAGTGGTAAGGAAGTAAGTTGGATGACAGGTGAAGTGTTATGAAGCTCACGCTACAACTGTGGGCACTTAAAAGCTGGGGAAAAGTGTCCCCAAGAATCTTTGGGAATAGCAATGGCACTGGGCTTGTAAAAACAGAGGTGGTCTGACTTTACTCCATGACCTGAGCCTTCCCTTGCACTATCTTCATACACGATATGGGTGTCCAAGGCAGGTGAGGGAAACTGACAGTGTAGTTTCCAGAAGCTATGGTGTCACATTAGTGTCTGGAAGCTACACTACTGGATTCAAATATGCATGTGTGGATGCACACACTACATTCGCGGGCGTGAGCGTGTGCAGGTGTTGGGGGGCTGCGTACATGCAGGTACGCGGGCTTGTGTATGTGTAGAAGCGTATGCACAGGCACGAGGTGCGTGTGTGAGCATGTGTGTTCATTTGATGGGATCAGGTAGAGACCCAGGCAAAAAGATTACAAGTCCTTTCTGGCAACAGAAAACCGAGTTTCATGAAAAGCAACCCAAGGACAAGAAGAGAAAGCCGATGAATATTCACTTTCTCTTAGGTCTGCTACTCAGTTTCCAGGACTGAGTCAATGACAGCCTGAGTAACTAAGCCATTATGTGACTGTCCCTGGGTGAGAACATTCTGGTCGACCTTTCCCTTTTGAGAATCTCTTTGGTTTCTTGTCACTTCCTTCTGCTGGGCTCTCACATGTAATAAGTTACCCTTCTCCCCGGATTTGTCCCTCAGGCACCATACCAGTTTTTCATGTTTTGCGAATTCCATCCCTTGTGAACCCTGGTGACGGAAGGCTCTGTCAATGCCAGCAGAATCAGGCTGACTGTTTACTAAAAACTTCCTCCTGGAATTGGTTCACAAGTGGACTCAGTCTTGCATTATTACTCACTGATTCTTCAGCATATGCCTGAGGCCGACATGGGTTTGCACAGAGAGCCTCTGTCTATCTGTCTGTGCTTCATTTAGCCTCGAACCGAGGGGCTGCTTAGAGGTTAAAGACGGGCTGGGAAGGATCCCAGATGAACTGTGCCACTGACGGAGGCCTGGTGTCTTTTCTACTCCCTGCCAATTTGTGTCAAATCTGCGCTGACCGTATTATCAAAGGGCTTCCACCCGGGTTCCCCACTGGGTAATGAAACTCATCTGATAATGCAGTATTTGCAGTGGCAACATCTTCAGGCTAGGGGTGAACTGAACAGCTTTCCGCCTCTGCAAGATCAACTGCTTAGTCCATCTGTCTTTCAGGTTAAAGTGCTTTCAAATGACCCCCTACGGGACTCCTGGCTCCGCTGGGGGACACGTCCATCCCATGGCTCTAGGTTCACAAGAAGGTGGGTCTGTGTCTAGTTAGTAGCAGAGACTTAGTAACGCCCCAGGTGTTTGCTGGAAAATATAGCCTCGAGTCATTGCTACTCAGCACCTTTCAAATCTTCAGCTACGGACAATAGTCTTGGAGGACTTTCCAGCGGGTGTGTGGCCATCCGTTTTTCTAGATATTTTAAATCGCTCCTTGGACCATCCTTTTTTTTTTTTTTTAAAGATTTTATTTACTTATTTGACAGAGAGAGCGATCACGAGTAGGCAGAGAGGCAGACAGAGAGAGGGGAGAAGCAGGCTCCCTGCTGAGCAGAGAGCCCGATGTAGGGCTCGATCCCAGGACTCCGGGATCCTGACCTGAGCCAAAGGCAGCGGCTTAACCCACTGAGCCACCCAGGAGCCCCTCTTTGCTAACTTTTAATTGATTTTATTTTCCTGTGTTGAATAAATTTTGTTGGGCCATTTCTGAAGGCTTCTGAACTGAAATATATAATACATCAGGAAGATGAGAAGCCACACAGAAGCTGTAATAGTAGATTAAACAGAACATGTGGAAATGTCTCTGAATCCTAATCTTAGGGGTCTTATTAATACACCAGATAATGGGCAGGAATAACTGTTAGAGCTATAACCAGTGAGCTTAATGTTAAAGCCTAAAGAATAAGAACACAGAGACATGATAAACAATGAGAAAAATTCAGAAATCAAGTTACAAAAGAGAATATAACCCAAACCCCACTGCCAGCCTCTCAACCCGGCAACCTCTTCTGGGAGGCAGTCACCAAGGACCCTGATGCTTCCTGTACCTTCTACCTGATGACAACATTTCACTGCTGTTAAAAAGCACAGTACTCCAAATCACCTACCGTGTTTGTGAATAAATGCGAGTCCCTGTAATATCTGGTACATGATATTCCTTATGGCAGATTCAGGAAACAACTTATTTCTGGATGGGACGGAAGAGGAAAAAAGTTATAAATCTAGATTTACATATGAAAACAACTACTCTATGTTCCTGTTCTTTTGGTTAGTAGGAATTTAAGGAAACATTTGCTTACACACAAATGTGACCAGATCCTTTGATAACAAAGACCAAAGAAAAACAACCATTTGTCCATACAAGACAGCTGCATTGTCAACACTGCTGTATCGGTGTATTGGCAATTGGTATATTTAGTTACGTTACTAAGAAGAAAAGATTAAACATTTTATGGGAGCCACCCCTCCAACCCCTCTGATCTATCATATAAAAATCTTCTTTCTCCATAATATGAAACTTTAAAAAATTTTAATGGAAAATCTGAGGTCTTCCAGATGAAGTCCTAACGAAATGTAGTAGATAGTAGGGGATAGTGCCATATTTCCCTCCAAGTTGGGCAAACCATGCCGCTTTTCTGTTGGTGACTGTGAAGACTGTATTTATTGACCGAGCTCGTTCAGAGAGAAGCTGTGAATGGCGCTCATTTGCCACTAAGAAAATATCCCCGAGAAGTTCCACGTGGCTCACTTTAGGTCGAAAGTTCAAAATGACCATAGCAGGCAAGTTTGTTACTAGTTTCCTCTTCGCAGCACGTAAGCCCCTGCACCCTGTATAGCAAGAAGGGAAGTGCGAGATACCAAGTTCTCCATGGGAGGCCTCAGAATAAACGAAGCCATTACACCCTGACCTCTAGTTGCTCTGCCCATATGTCCTCGTGGGAATGGAGAGCTGCAGAGTTTCTGTTCAATCTCCAAGCTTCTCTGGGTGAATAACCCATTGAAGCATGAAAACGGCTGCACTGAAAGTGGCTTCTATGAAGCCATCCCGAGGCCTCCCGAGCAAGAATGTGGGCTGGGCCCTTCATGTACTGGGTGGCTTTCAACAGGGAAGCGTAAGCAGCGTTAACTGCGATAGACAAAAGCAAAAAGAAAACACATGCACTTTGTGGTCTTTATTTCTAAGATCGTGAAGACCAAACTGTACCTTTCCTTAATGAGCTGGTAAAGATTTTCCTTCATGTACTCGAAGATAAAATAAAGATGATCATTTTCCCTGATAACTTCTTTTAATTTTACTACATTGGCATGGTTGAGCTTCTTTAAAGACTGAAAGGAGAAACAGAAAAAAATGAGAGAAAATCTGTTGTTGGAAACGAAAAGCAGTGGCACGTATACTTCGGAAGAAACATTGAATTCTAGAACCACAGAAATGCCACAATTTCTATTTCATTGACAATACATGGTATTTCTCCAAAGTCAATAATGACTTCATGTAGCAAAGCCATTGCAATTAGCTGACTAGCCAGTAAGTACTTGACCATGATGGGTATTTCTGGCCACCTGCTGCACCAGGCAATGGGCTTGCGCTATTTTAGGTGCACTCCCTCCAGATGATGGAATTCATGCCATGAAAACGGCCAGAAGGGAACCAATGGGAAGCTGAGGCTTTGATTATTTTAGTATTAGAGAAAGCAGCTGCTCTGGGCCGAGATGACCAGCCAACAGTCTGCAGACGCTTTGAACGGGAAATTGTTCTCATAGACAGAGGCTGATAGCCCAAGGCTTTCAACTTTGTTGGACTCATGTGTGTCCATGAGGCACACAGCAGTCCTTACGATGGGTGTTTTATTTTTTAAAAATATTTTATTTAGGGACGCCTGGGTGGCTCAGTTGGTTAAGTGGCTGCCTTCGGCTCAGGTCATGATCCCAGTGTCCTGGGATCGAGTCCCACATCGGGCTCCTTGCTCGGCGGGGAGCCTGCTTCTCCCTCTGCCTCTGCCTGCCTCTCTGTCTGCCTGTGCTCGCTCTCTCTATAACAAATAAATAAAATCTCTAAAGAAAAAAAAAATTTTTTTATTTAATTCAAGTTAGTTAACACGTGATGTAGTATTGGCTTTCAGGAGTGGTATTTAGTGATTCATCACTCACATGCAACACCCCGTGCTCATCCCAACAAGTGCCCTCCTTCATGCCCATCCCCCATTTAGCCCATCCCCCACCAATGTGAGTTTTAAAGGAGAAAGGAGGAAGAGGAGAAATCTCAGGGCACATGGGTGGCTCAATCATCCAGCCTCTGCCTTCGGCTCAGGTCATGTTCCCAGGGTTCTGGGATAGAGCGCCGCATCGGGCTCCCTGCTCAGTGGGAAGCCTGCTTCGACTTCTCCTGCTTCCCCTGCTTGTGTTCCCTCTCTCACTGTCTCTCTCTCTCTCTCTGTGTCAAATAAAGAAATAAAATCTTAAAAGAAAAAAAAAGAGGAGAAATCTCATTGCAAAGCCCTCCCCCCCAAGGTGAGAAGGGAGAAAGAACTCTGCTTTCGAGAACAGCAAAGGCAAAAAAGGTGGGGCAGGTGATGAGAAACAAGAGGGTGGCTCAGAAAATGGGGTGTGACCTGATTCTTCATCCTTGCGCATGTGCAGTTCTCCTATTCCTGCCGAATCCACCTGTCAACTTTTTTCTGTTTGCATCATTAGTTCTGTTGATGGTGAGTGAAGACACTTTTTTATTCGTGAGCAGTGATGCTGTTCATGTACCACAGCCAGAGAAACTGCAGCTTGGCTCACCAGATGGTCAGAATTTGATTAACAGTCTCCTACAAAGGAGCCTCCAAGGGCCACGGGCCAGTGGGATGAGCCCTTTAATTCCAAAAGCCGCCTCCTCACTGAGAAGCGACTCCAATGATAATACATTGTAAAGCCCTCCTGATCTTTGAATTTCCTTCAAAAGAACACTTCTTTTTTTTTTTTTTTGTAAAGAGTTTATTTATTTATTTGACAGAGAGAGATCACAAGTAGGCAGAGGCAGGCAGAAAGAGAGGAAGGGAAGCAGGCTCCCCGCGGAGCAGAGAGCCTGATGCGGGGCTCAATCCCAGGACCCTGAGATCATGACCTGAGCCGAAGGCAGAGGCTTTAACCCACTGAGCCACCCAGGCGCCCCAAAAAGAACACTTCTTTTATAAAATACACACGGTGGCTGAAGACAAAAAGGTGAACATGAATATCAAAATCTAGCAGGACCCTCAGTAATAATGCACCCAAGGAATCAGAGCTTGGGAGTGCTGTAAACACATCGAGTTACTTCAAGCCACCAGGAAGAGAGAGGAAATATGGCCAGTGAATGAGAACAAAATCAAAGTCTTCTGGAGCCTCTTTCCTGAAAGACAAACTCCTGCCAAGGAGCCTCTCAGGCAGGAAATCCTCAACTGAAGGCTGGATCCTTCTAGAATGACCCAACCAGGCCAACTACTTGTTTTACTTAGGCTGGTTTCCAGGTTCTCCATGAGTAACAAACACAAACATTGCTTAACTCGTAAGTATTCACCCCTGCAGGCACCTTTTCCATTCACTTAAAATGCATTCCAGCCACAGCTGACATGTCCAGCGGGTGAGCCACAGAACAAACTGGGCAAATTCAGTAGGAGGAAAATGAAGTAGGTTTTTTTAAGCTTTTCAAGAGGCGGATTCTAGGTAAGGAGCAGAGTACCTTAAATGCTTGGGCTGACGTATGTTTTGAGCATGAATTACTGGTTCAGGGCTCATAGTTGTTTCTGAGTGAGCCCCATGGACAAGTAAAGTCTTTATTGGTTTAATATAAAAGGGATGAATTTTGTGTGGGAGATTTCGTGTGACTCATTACAGAGAGAAGGCATCTTATTTAGGCACAGGGAAGGTTTACAAGGAGAGGAAGAGGCAGGACAGTTAGAGCTGAGAAGCACAAATAGCAGATTAAACCCAGGTCAGCAGTCCAAGTGGAGACTGTGGATCCCCATTTAGGTGAAGGTTCTTAACAAACAAAACCACAACATACTGCTCCTCCAGGGGGCCCTGGGGCAAGAGACACAGTCCTTGCCTATGAGGGGCAAACAGCCTAATTAAGAAGAGAGGGCATGAATGCAAAATCTACAGAACAGAATGAAGGAGATTTTATTAGGGTCAAGAGAATGACTGAGACAAGTTAGAGACAACTTAGAGACAAGAGACAGAGACAACTTAGAAATGTTTTAAGAAGGAGCAATCAGCAAACTCTGAATGGTCAATGAGTGTATTATTCTCAATGTGATTTGAAGGAAGAGTAGCATCTAGATGCAGTCAGTGGGAGGGAAACGGTATGTTGGGAGAGAAGCCCTTCTTAGGTATGGGTGTGGGAGTGGAATGGCGTGGCCTATGCCTGAGGGATGAGAACCGCCCCAGTTTGGTTCTGAAGGAAGCCCATCCAGAAGATTCTGACGGGGGAAGTGGGCAGGGAAGACACTGGTTGGACGCCAGATGTATATGCCATTGAAGCCTGACAAACGTGGGTCTGAAACCAAGCTTTGTAGCTTGGAGTTGTATTTACCTCAAGCAAGTGATTGAGTCTCTGGCTCGCAGCTGTTCTCAGCAGCAAACCCAAGGTACTAACAATTTCCTCATGAGATAATTGTGAAAATGAAATAAGACAGTACATGTGCGGCCTGGCTCACAGTAGTGTCTCAGGAAATGGTAGGTAGTGTGTGAACAGCTGAATGTCGCCGAGATCGTTCTGGGGACGGCACACAGGGTGGAAGAGATGTGGAGGAAGTGAGGTCACAAAGGCCACCTGCAGTGAGCTCCAGTTTCTGGGTGAATGGGTAAATGATCATTAATAGAAGAGGGAGAAAATAGGAGTACTGAGGGAGGCAGACATTCTAGGAAATTCAGGCACTGATATCCACAAAGCAGTTGGATATGTAGGCCTGAAGCAGGTGTCAGCAAACTTTTCTTAAAAGGACAGAGAATAAATATTTTAGGCTATCTAGGTCCCTGCCACAAATACTCAACTTTGCTATCAAAGCATGAAATCTGCCATAGACAGTATGTATATAAATGGACAAGTGTTCCAACAAAATTACATTTAAACAGGACGTGGCCATTTGTCAATCCCTGGTCCAATGCTTATGAAGAATAAAAGATTTGACAAGACCACTGAAGTGAGGGAAGTAAATGAAATTACTCGGGAGGAGACTTGGAGCAAAGGAGAACACCGCTAAGGATGGAATGTGAGAAATCATTGTTCTTTAAAGGGTGAATTACAGAGCACTTGGTAAAGGCAAGAAAGATGTAGGACAGCGGGGCAAAAGCAGAGGACAGCACCCAACACCACAGGCAAGAAAATGTCTAAGAAAACGAACTGGAGGGGCATTTGGGTGGCTCAGTCGGTTAAGCGTCTGTTTTTGGCTCAGGTCATTATCCCAGGGTCCTGGGATTGAGCCCCACTCCATGCTCGCTGCTCAGCTGATCAGGGAGGATGGAGTGTACATATATTTATTTAGAGACTGAAGAAAAGGAGCCAGTGGAAAGGAAGAGCTTAAAGAAATGGGAAGGTTCACAAGAGCCAAAAGGTGGGAGCAGCCCAAGTGTTCATCAACAGGTGAGTGGCTCAACAAAACGTGGCATATACCTACAACCGACTAGGATTTTGCCTTAAAAAGGAAGGAAACTCTGACCCAGGCTATGACATGAGCCTTGAAGACATGATGCCAAGTGAAAAAAAGCCAGGCACAAAAAAGAAATACTGCATGATTTCCCCTTACCTGAGGTGCCTGCAGTGGTCAATTTCATAGAGACAGAAATTAAAAGCGTGTTTGCCAAGGGCTGGGGGCAGAGGGGTCATGGGGGTTGTTGTTTAATGGGTTCACAGTTTCAGGTGTGCAAGATGAAGAGAGCTCTGGAGGTAGATGGAGGTGAGGTCCATACAATACAAATGTTGTAAATACCACTGAACGGTGCACTTACAAATTCGTAATATGGTAAATTTCACGTATGTATATTTTGTGACATTTGGAAAGGGAAAGAATATTAGTGGGAAATGTGTGAGATCAGAATAAATCTGTGGTTTAGTTAACAGTACTATACCAAGGTTTAAAAAAGTAGATTTCTTAATATTTTAGCAATCTTCTCCTTTGAGCTATTCGTTGTACAATGTTGTCATTTGCCCCCTTTTGTTGGTATCAGTGGAACAATTCAAACAGAATGACTAACACTATCAACCATAAATCTAAGCAGGTATAAAGCTATTTTAATCAACCATACATAAATTATTCCCTGGTGTATTAATAAATACCTTAACCTCCCGAAGGTTCATGCATTCCTCCCAGGAATAAAACTTTCTTTTCATTCTAAAAGAGAACAAAGAAACAAATAATGTGCTTACTCCCAGTAACAGGCTCAACTTTCTTGTTTAAAATGGTTTCATTCAGGGATGTGGGAGGGGGATGGATAAACAAAAAACTCCCAAACCTAAAAAAAACAAAAAACCTCAAACCCAAACCAAAACAAAAAAATGTTTTCATTCTGAATCTAATGAATAGTGCTTAAAGCTGGTTTCAATTTCCACCAAATATTATACTATCCAAAACATCATTTTAAAATCTGGCAGTGCAATCAAACCTACATCACAAAATTTCCCAGAGGTGATACAGGGCAGGGCAGGGCAAGACCTCTTCAGCTGTCTTGCTCCATCACAAATTGGCTAACCTTGTCCTGGAGGCTAATCCCTTAGGATTCTTTGATCTAGACTAAAGCTTTCTAACAGAACTTTCTGTATTGATGGGAATGTTCTGTGCTGCCACAAGACTACACAAATCTGGGTAATGAGTACTTGGAATATGGCTAGCATAACAAAGGAACTCAACTTTTAATAAAATTCACATTTAAATGCCTTATGGTTACTTACTACCCTGTTGGACAACACAGTTCTAGACCTTCTGGTGCAGGGACTGGCAAACTATGGCCCATGGGCCAACTCTACTCCACCATCTCTTTAAATAGCTGGGGAAAACACATCAAAGAAGATTAAGCATTCATGACATGTGAAAATTTTATGAGATTCACATTTCAGTTTCCAAAAAGAGTTTTATTGGAATACAACCACACTCATTCATGTATACGTAGCCTGTGGCTGCTTTTACACGAACGCAGAACTGTGTTGGGGCCGAGACCACGTGGCCTGCCAAGTCTGAAATATTTACTGTGTGGCCCTGTACAGAAGTTGTTCACCAACCCCAGCCAACAGCCTGAGGGGAGAGAAAGAGAACCCTATAGACTAACCAGAAACTCAAGTTTCAAAGGTCCACCTCTCATCGCCCTGCAATCACATGGTCTCATTGGACTCTTCCAGCAGCCCCAGGGAAATAGATGGGACAAGGAAGGAAATGAAGAAACAGATAAGTCATGTGATTTTCCCCAAGGTCTCCCTGCTGGATAATGGGAGGCCAACTCCCACCTCTCCACCTCACTCTCACACTCTATCCCCACTGTCACATGGTCTGCTGGTGGAGTTCACGCCCCAAATATTCTTTAGCCTCTCCTGCATGGCAGGGGCTTTGTCATGCACTAGGGATACAATGGTGAGAGGGGCATCCCTCGTGGGCCCGACATGGCGGCAGCAGGGTGGGCAATTAATCATCACTTTCTGTGCTGAGTGCCAGGAAGGAAAGACACAGGACACAGTGAGAGCAGATCCCAAAGTAACTGAATTAAGTCTGGGCTATCAGGAAGCACTTCTGAAAAGAGATGATGTTTTAATTAAGACCTGAAGGATCATCAGAATTTAGCCCCTGGAGGCGGGAGGCAGGGAGTATCAATGTGAAGGCTAGGGGTGGAAAAGTATTTGACTTAAAAAAAAAAAAAAAGGTATCTGATGAGTTAAAGAAGCAAAAGGCCAGAGGGACAAAAATGATATCAGCGGGGGGGGGGTAGTGACAGGAAATCAGACTAAAGAAAACAGGGAGCAGCCAAGGGATGTAGCACATTGTAGGTCACATTAAAAATTGGGGGCTTGATCCTAAAATTGATAGGAAGATATTGCAAAGTGCTGTGGTTTGGGTTCCTCTGAAAGCAGAGCGTGAGGCAAGGACTTGGGTATAGGTAGTTTATTTGGGAGGTGATTCCAGGAAGACAGAGCAAGGAGCAGGGAAAATGGGAACAGAGACACGGGAAACCCATTAAAGTGTACGTTACTGAACTGATACCAAGGTGTGTAACTGGGGCTTAGTCCTGCTGGGGGCCTTCTATTGGTTGGTATGGAGGGTGCCCTGGTTGAGATCTCCCATATGCTTTTGGGGTAGGGGTGCTGGTAGTGGGCATAGAACTATACACCATAGCACACTGAGATCAGGTGGGGCAAGGTGATGAGATGGGGCAGCAGAGACACAGTGTTTGGTACAAAGGATTTTAGACAATTAGATTCATGTGTTTAAAGTAATCCCTTCAGACTGGAATGGAGAGGGGTAGAATGGACCTCAGGAACCCTAGAGAGGAGATTATTCCAGTGGTAGAGCTAGTAAATGATAATGGGTTGAATGGGAGGTTGGCAGGGTGAACACAGAGCAGTAGGTGGGTCAGATAAATATACAGTAGTTGGAATCCACGGTCTAGGTGGCCAATGCTGGGCATCCAGAGGGAGGTCAAGAGGATGTGTAGGTTTTGAAGGAACGGTAGTATCATTTTCAGGATAGGGAACACTGCAGGAAAAACAGGTTTGGGGTAAGAGAGGGAAAATGTTGGATAAAAGCTCAATTCGGGATGTAATGAGTTCAAAGTGTCTGCAGGGCATCCAGATGGAGATGTTGAGAAAGTGACTGGATATAGATGGGTATGGTAGGCAGGCCCTAAAATGGTCCCTGAAGACTCCCACCTCCTGGTGCCTGGGATAATGCCTCCCCTTCAATGACCTGTTTCTAACCAATGGAATACAGCAACCTGAGAGGAGGTCACTTCTGGGATTAGTTAACAAAAGCAAAAAGATGTGACTTCCACCTTGGTAGAAGCCTCTCTCACGGCCTTCATGGTCCCATCTTGAAGCAAGGTGCCAAATTGTGAGCTGTTCTTTGGAGAGGCCCAAGTGGCAAAGGATGGAGGACAGCCTCTAGCCAACAGCCAGCAGGGACCGGAGGCCCTCAATGCAACCATGAGGGAGGTATGGAATGCTGCTGCAATCACGTGAGTAAGCCCAAAAGTGGATCCTTTTCCAGTCCAGCTTTTAGCCAAGACCCCGGCACTGGCCAACACCTTGACTGCAGCCTCATGAGAGACCCTTACCGTTCAACTCACCTAAACTCTGAGATCATAAATGTCTGTAGTTTTAAAGGACGAATTCTTAGGGTAGATTGTTACACAGCAACAGATAACTAATATATACTACAAAGGGCAAGCGGACAGGGGAGATGAAGACAGCAGCCCCCAGACTACCGCATGTGCAAATGAACCAAATTAAGTCACTTAACTTCTCAGAGTTTCAGTTTCCTTTCCAATGAAATGTTTCTAAACCTGCTCGTTATTATGTCACACTAGGCTAACACTTTGGTTTTTTGTTTTCTTTTCTTTTCTTTAGGATAAGACCCTTTGAAAAAGTACTAGTTCTATATGCAAATCTAAAGTAGGGATGTGTTTAAGACCTCTGCCATGAACATTCCAGAGCCGACAGTCACCTAGCCTGCAGAAATCAATGTCTAAGACTTTCCTCCAGGGGTGCCCGGGTGGTTTAGTTGGTTGGGCAGCAGCCTTGGGCTCAGGCCATGATCCCGGAGTCCCAAGACTGAGTTCCGCAGGGGGCTCCCAGCTCCACGAGGAGTCTGCTTCTCCCTCTGACTTTCTCCGCTCTCCTGCCTTCTCTCACTCTATCTCAAATGGATAAATTAAAAAAAAAAAAAAACTTTCCTCCCTGTGTTCCACCCCCGGCTTTAGACATTTTTCAGTGGTGAGAAATGCAGAGGGTAGAGTTAAAATGATGTTGACAATGTGGAGTTGAAGATGAACTGATGTGAGTGGAGAATAAAACTTACTTTTTAATGGCAATCAGTTCCCCAGACTCAATGCTTCGTCCCAGTAGGACGGAACCGTAGGTTCCATCCCCAAGTTGCTTGATCGTTGTGTATCTATTCATGGTGTGCCCGCTCAGGCTGGACACTCATCTCAGGGCCGAGGCGGTGCAGTCCTGCAGAGGCGACAGGCCTCCCCGGAGTGTAACCAGATTTTTCGATGGCAGCACCAGCACAAGGTATTCAATAGAACGTGACTATCTCCCAAATACATATTTTCAAAGATCAGTCTTCTGCCTGTAGAGACAAATGCGAGACAAGGGTAACTGCTAATGTGCATTTTAAGTTTGTGTATTTTTATTGTTTAAATTGGGGCTCAGCAAATGATAACACACACACACTCCCCCCTGCGCACCACCTGTTGTTGTAAATAAAGTTTTATTAGAACACGGCTACCAGGGGCGCCTGGGTGTCTCAGTTGGTTGGGCGACTGCCTTCAGCTCGCGTCATGATCCTGGAGTTCCGGGATCAT
>ML110940.1:0-20084 GCA_003697995.1 Taxidea taxus jeffersonii | reverse complement strand
AAAAAAAAAAAAGAACACGGCTACGGACACTCACTTGCACATTGTCTACAGATACTTTCACACATAAGAGCAGAATTCAGCAGTTGTGACAAGGACTATATGGCTTACAAAACCTAAAATAGTTATGATCTGGACATCTATGGAAAAAGTTTGCCAACCTCTGGCCTAAATAATGCTCTTTTTAATTTTTATAAGATGAGAGATACCACTCTTGGAAAGTGAATTTATCACTGACTCAGAAATGAATCAGTTGCAACTCAATGCTTTTCTGCTGACCAGCCACTGTGGGCAAACACGGCATGAAAACTATGGTCGATGAAAACTGCCGAGCTACAAAAATCTGTACTAAATATACCATGTTCTGTGTAATTCTGCTATGATTTACAATGTAGCAAAGCCAAGAAATGTTAAAATTAAAGTTCTTCCAATACAGAATTTACATGTGCTCCATGGACTATTTGTGGCTAGGCATCAACAATATTATTTTTACTACTAGACATACAGAAGCTAAACAAAGAACAATTAATTTCTTAAGGCCCGTATGTGCCCTTTTAAAAGTCATTCAGTTATGTTTTCTTTAATAACAAATTATGGTTTTGCAATTTATAAAATTGAGTCATTCAATCTGCCTGTAATAAAAAAAATGTAGTAATAACTTAAGTGATTGCAACGCTTTTATGTAAACATTAATAAATTATAAATGCCAAAATAAAGTTTTTTTATGGTTTTTTTTTTTTTAAAGATTTTATTTATTTAATTGACAGACAGAGATCACAAGCAGGTAGAGAATAGGCAGAGAGAGGAGGAAGCAGGCTCCCTGCTGAGCAGAGAGCCCGATGTGGGGCTCGATCCCAGGACCCTGGGATCATGACCTGAGCCGAAGGCAGAGGCTTTAACCCACTGAGCCACCCAGGCGCCCCTTGTTTTGTTTTTTAATGTAAGCTCTATGGGCAACATGGAGCTTGAACTCATGACCCTGACATCAAGAGTTGTTGCACGCTCTACCAACTGAGCCAGCCAGGCACCCTGAGGAAAATACGGCTGTCAAACTAATTGTCTGAAAAATTAAAAGATCAGGAAATACTCATTAGAAGTATGTGAACTTCTGCATCTAAATCCAGTCCACGCAGCTTCTCCTTCCAGAAGAATTCCAATCAATAAATGCAGAAGGAGGGGCACCTGGGTGGCTCAGAGGGTTAAGGCCTCTGCTTTCGGCTCAGGTCAGGGTCCTGGGATCGAGTCCCGCATCGGGCTCTCTGCTTAGCAGGGAGCCTGCTTCCCTTCCTCTCTCTCTGCCTGCCTCTTTGCCTACTTGTGATCTCTTTCTGTCAAATAAATAAATAAAATCTTTAAAAAAAATGCAGAAGGAAAGAGGGAAATAAAAAATTCACTTTTAGGCAAATACCACAGTAAGATTTGTTGCAGACAATAGTCCTGATGGATGCAAATATAAGGGATGAAAGGCTGAGGAGAAATAGGATATTTACATAGTTTTGAAGTATCTCTAAGATATTTATTAACTTCAAAGGGAAAGATGGTAACTCCATAGGGAAAAATCCAGCAGAAACTTTCTTAACCAAAGCGATCAAATTAAGTATCACCACTAATAAAACTTATGACCTCATAAGCCTTGGATATGATGTTATGAGAAGGGCACCTCCCTTCTGTGGTATTCTTATAAAAAATGCAGAACCTCAATCTATTCATAAGAAAACCTCAGACTAACCCAAAATGAGGGACATTCCACAAATGACCTATAGTCTTTAATAGTGTCAAGATCATAAAAGGCAAGGACAGGCTGAGGAACTGTCACAGATTGGAGGTAATTAAAGAGATGTGACAGCTAAGTGCAATGTGGGATCCTGAATAGGACCCTGGAACAGAAAAAAGACATTAGTGGAAAAGTTGGTGAAATCTCAATCAGGCCTATAGCTTAGTTAATAGCAATGTGCTAATGAATGCTAATTTCTTGGTTTTGATCATTGTTCTTTTGTTATAGAATGAAATATTAGGGGAAGCTGGGTGAAGGATTTCTAGGAATTTTCTGTACTTTTTTTTTTTAACTCTTCTGGAAGTCCAAAATTAGTTCAGAATTAAAAAATAAATCTGGGAGGGGCACCTGGGTGGCTCAGTTGTTAAGCTTCTGCTTTCAGCTCAGGTCATGATCCCAGGGTCCTGGGACGGAGCCCCACATCAGGCTCCCTGCTTGGTGGGAAGCCCGCTTCTCCCTTTCCCACTCCCCCTGTTTGTGTTCCCTCTCTCGCTGTGTCTCTATCAAATAAATAAAATCTTTAAAAAAAAAAACCCCATAAAGTAAAAATAAATAAATCAATAAACCCAGGAGCACCTAGCTGGCTCAGTCAGTAGAGCATGTGACTCTCAATCTCAGAGTTGTTTAAGTTTGAGCCCTACATTGGGGGTAGAGATTACATTAAAAGCTTTTTTAAATAAAATCTTAAAAACATCAATCCAGTCATATTCCACTAAATGGGAGAAGATATTTGCAAATGATGTATCTGATAAGGGGTTAATATCCAAAATATATAAAGAACTTACACAACTCAATGCCAAACAAACTAAAAATGAGCAGAGGACCTGAACAAACATGTTTCCAAAGAAGACATCCAGATGACCAACAGACACATGAAAAGATGCTCAACATCACCCATGATCAGGGACATGCCAAGCAAAACCACCACCAAGACATCACCTCACACCTTTCAGAATGGCTAACATTATAAATACATGAAACAACAAGTGTTGGCAAAGATGTGGATAAAAAGGCACACTCATGTACTGTTGGTGGGAACGCAAACTGGTGCAGCCACAGCAGAAAACACCATGGAGGTGCCTCAAAAAATTAAAAATAGAATTGCCATCTGATCCAGTAATTGTACTACTGGGTATTTATCCAAAGAAAACAAAAACTTGAATTCAAAACCATATATACACCTCTATATTTACTGCAGCTTTATTTAGAATAGCCAATATATGGAAGCAGTCCAGGTGTCCACTGACAGATGGATAAAGATGTGCTATATACACACAATGGAATATTACTCAGCCATCAGAAAAAATGAAATCTTGTCATTCCTGACAAGGATGGACCCAGAGAGTATAATTCTAAGTGAAAGAAGTCAGTCTGAGAAAGACAAATACCATATGATTTTACTCATACGTGGAATTTAAGAAACAAAACAAAACTAAACAAAAAACAGACTCTTAAATATAAAGAACTATGGTTGCCAGAGCGGAGGTGGGTGGGGGGATGGGTGAAAAAAAAATCCAGTCTGTTCTTGCAAAGGTTGTGCGGGTATTTGGGAAGCTTTAAATGTAAAGCTTGTATCTGATTTCATCACACTCTATAACTGGAGACCTTTCAGAGAACAAACTCTCCCACCCCAAACTTATTCCCCTCCCCCAGAGCCATTTTGAGGCCTCTGATCAAAGGGGCATGTTCCTTCCTCTTGAAGCCTGACAGGCTCAAATCCCTGCAACTTCGTACAGCAGCTCTTTACAGTGACGTCTTCTACTGCTGATTAGTACATACTTATAAAGCCCCTCCTGTGTGAGAGACCCTATGTTCCAGCCTGCGGATACAAGGAATATAAAATATTGTTCCTTTTTTCAAAGCTCTTAGAGTCTCATGGCAGGGGGATAAGGGTACACAGTGTGTGGGCCCAAATAGGTACTCATGAATATGCACTAAGATATTTCAAGTATGCTTACATTTCAGGTTCAGGACATGGGCAAGGTTAAAGTACACCCCCCCACCCCCCGCAACACACACACACCGGCTTCCAGTTGGGTCAATTCCATCTGGGCTGAGAAGGGGCATACGCAAAGTCTTCACAGAAGATGGAGCTTGAGAGAACAAGAAAAGTAGGTGTTTGGTAAGGTCAAACATTCTAGCAGTCCAAGGAGCAGAAACAAAGGCATCAACCTGGGAGGGAGGAAATGGTGGGAAGCTTGCAACTGGAGAGAGAAAACCCCAGAGTTTTGTTTGTGGAGGGCCTTAGATGCCATTTTGAAAAACACAGGCTTTGACTGGATCCTGTACTAACGGAGATGAAAATGCTACAAAGGACATTATTGGGCCAATGGAGAAGATTGGAATATAGATGGTAGATGAGGTCAAAGGATTTCATCTGCTAAATTCACCAAAGTTGATACCTGTCCTGTGGTTCTGTAAGAGCGCGGTCTTAGTTTTAGAAAACATACCCTGAAGGATTTATAACTAAAAGACCACAATATGTGCGATTTATTCTCGATTGGGTAGAACAAAAAGATTGGGGGAGGTGCAGGGAATGGTGTGAATGTAGAGACAGAGGGAACAAATGGGGTAAAATGTTAACAAAAGGTAAATTTGGGTAAAGGTATATGGGTATTCTTTGCACTATTCTTGCAAGTTTTCTGTATGTTTGAAATTATTCTACTTTGAAGTTTAAAAAGTTCTCAAAATGGTAGAGGAAGAGAATCTTTAAAAAGATACCTATTGCAAACTTCAGCTTAAGACAAACAAGTATAGAATTATTCAATAAAACCTAATATTAGAACACTATCATACAACATGGCTGTATTTCAAAACAACACAGAAAGAGTACTTGAACCACAACATAAGCAATTTTTGACTCTATTTGTTTTCCCTTTTTTCTTCTTTTTCATATTTATCTCCATCTTTTTTTTAATTTTAGAAGATTTTATTTATTTATTTGACCGAGAGAGTGAGAGCACAAGCAGGGGGAGGGACCAAGGGAGAGGGAAAAGCAGACTTCCTACTGAGCAGAGAGCCTGAAGTGGGGCTTGATCCCAGGACCTCAGGACCACGACCCGAGTGAAAGGCAGATGCTTAACCAACTAAGCCATCTAGGTGCCCCGAGGATTTGTATTTTGTAATCCAGTTAATTAGAATATTTTTCTTAATATCCAACTGAAACTTGCCTGTTCTAATTTAAGCTAATTTCTTCATGCTTCGTTTTGTTGCTGATATGAAAGAAAGTATCCTACAAAACTGTATGTTACATGAAATTGTAATCAAATGTGTGTCTCTCAGCCTTCTGCTTTAATTACGCAACCTTTCCTCATAGGACTTTTTTTTCCACTCCTTTAATTATCTTTGGCATTCATCTCTGAGTCCTCACACATTTCTCCATCCCCTTGATGAGCTGTGGTGACCAAACTTCATAATGATGTACATTCCAGTAGCATGTGGGCTCTCCCCAACTTTTTTTTCAATGGCATTATA
Organism: Taxidea taxus jeffersonii; assembly: GCA_003697995.1. Taxonomy (NCBI): domain Eukaryota; kingdom Metazoa; phylum Chordata; class Mammalia; order Carnivora; family Mustelidae; genus Taxidea; species Taxidea taxus. Next base: position 14,839 of record ML110940.1, on the reverse strand, counting down.
TTACTGATTCATATCTGTAAATTATTAATTGTAGAAGCCTTTCTTTGGTAGTTAATGTCCCACTACTTCTTATCCCATTAAATTGTATAACTGGGACGACGCTTCTAGATTATGAGAAAGCCATTTGTGAAAGAACGAAGAACTTTAGTGAAGTCAAGATAGAGTGAGTCATTCATTTAACACACAGCCGCCCTCACAACTTCTCTTTGTTACAGTTTGTCCTATCATCATAGAACAAAATTCAATTACTCTAGCAACATTTGACTCTCACCATGCTATGCTGGCTGCTCTTAAACCTTACGCTATTTCAGGTGATTACATGGTACAATGGATCAGACTAGTGTCTCTTTGGGCACTGATGTCAGGTTGATAGTGTAGAATTTTCCTGAAGCTTTACTGAGATGCTAAGTATTATGCGAGGCTTTTGGGGCACACTATGCATAAGGTAAGGGTCCTTCCTTAAGTAACTCACAACTGACACGATCATGAAAAATGTAGAAAGTATTATGAGAACACAGTGGAGAGAGCAACCAGCTCTCGTGTGGAGGGAGGGATTTGATGACCCTTCAGAGAAGAGGCAGTACTGAGGTTTCAAAGAATGAGCCAAGTTTTACTATACAGAAAAGGGAGAGAAAGGAATTAGAAATGGAGCAGTGTACAAAAGGCAATCTATGTGCAAAGGGTAGTGGTTCAGGCCCTTGGCAAGTGCCCAGTGGTTCCGTGCCCGGCGGAACATTAGAATCACCTTTTAACAAATAATGACGCCCAGGCCCCACCTCTAAGGGTCACGTCAAGAGTGGGAAATGAGTTTCAGTAGTTAAGAAAGCTCTCCAGGTGACCCTAACGTGCAACCAGGTGGTGAAGTAGGGGACTAAGGCATGCAGACCATGGAGGGCAGTAAGGAAATGGCAGGACAAGCCTAGAAAGTCAGGTTGGGGCCCAGTTGCGAAGGGGTTATATTTGTCACGGAGGAGTTTGGTCTTGTAGTGCAGAGAGGAGCTCTCCAGGGCTTTTAAACAGGTAAATGGCACAACAAAGGTCTCTCTGGAGACCACACAGATGTTAGGACAGAGAGACTAGAGGCAGAGAGACTGGTCTGGAGAGTTTGCAGTAGTCCATGTGATACATGTTGAAGGCCTGAACAAAGGCTCTGGACTGGCTGACTCTTACGTACAAGAGAGACAGCTTTGGAATATGGAATGTGTGTGCATGTGCTACTTGGGTAAGGTGTAGAGACGGTGGTTCTGTTTTCTAAGGTGTAGGATGTGAGGTATGTACAAAACCTCCTGATGGAGATGCTCAGATGCTCAGTAGACAGCTGTAAGTAGACCTAAGGTTGTTCATTTTATTTATTCCAAAGGTAATGCCTGATTAGAACTTTTATTAGGAACACAGCATTCAGACAAGGTTGACACATTGCACAACTCTGGTCATTTCAACTTTGGGTGACAAACTTCCAGACAGACATTAAAGAACATAAAAAGGGCCTACATAAAAGCACAACCAGAGTAACCGAAGAAAGAACACCTGAAGTAAAAGAGACCTGGGGAGCTATGATCATTGTTTCAAGTGTACAAAGGGGCGTAAGAGTGAGGGATTAGTGGCACTACGTCTGGATCCAGAGAACAGGACCATGACAACTGTCTGAGCTTGCCAGTCTGTACTCTGGTGAATTATCTCCCATACTAAAAAAATGCAGTGGTGTTATTCAAAGGAGCATTACACAAGAAGCAACAGTCCACCCACAGTCAATTCTGAGCACATCCCAGCAGGAAGTGGTTAAATACATTTGAGATCAGTATTTTCAGTTGTTCACCATGTCTGTGGTGGCCTGAATATGATGACTCATGTCATCATCTGAAACTGAACAAAATCTCACTGCTGCTCTGGGAAAACAACAGGGCAATGGACAATGCACTAGAAAAAAAGAAGGGAGAGGCAGCGGATGCCTTTGCTGATCTACCCTATAGCAATGCTGCCCCTCTTGCTTAATTTTCAAAACCCTGATTTTATTCAGGATCCCACATAATCGGGGATGGCAGCCACTTACCATAGCCCCAGGGCATGAACTCTGATCCAGCTAAGCCAAGCCAAGCAATCCCACTTGCCACTGAAATTTGTTTAGGAATGGACTATGGCTCTCACTCATAAGCTGGAAAGGAAAGTGAGCTGTTGAGGGAAAGACAAAGTCTTCTGAGAAGTAATGTCCTTCCTGATAAAGACAGCTGACAAAGAGGTTGCCCTATGTTTCTGCCTTAAACATGGTTGCATGAAACTATAATATTTAGGGCTGAGACAGCCTTCCAGAGACTATGAGAAATCAACTCTCAACATGAGAATGCTGTCTGCTCAAAAAGGATAAGAAGAAAGAAAGAAAGAGGCTGAGTCTGTGATGATAGCATTGGGTTCCTGCATGATCTCTGAAATTATCAGCCTTAGATTTCTTGTTATATGACCTAATTAAAGGTCTTCGCTGCTGAGGCCAATGTTAGATATCTACGGAGTACAGCGGAAAGCATTCTGGATACAGTAGACTAACGCTACTCCGACTTAAGAGACAAAATACAGAGTTCTATCTACATAGGAGGTGATAGTTCAATCAATCAATTGATTGAACTTCTGTTGCTAGGATGGTTTTGAAGACTGAAAGAGGAATATAGGTGGAGGCAAATTAGAAGAAGTAATTCTGATAGCCTAAGGTTCATTTTCCATCCACCATGATCGGCTTCCATTTTGGAAGAACAAGTGACTACAAATCTTGGGGTGAAACAAGGATGAGTGTCCAAAAATGGCCCTGGGTATCACTCAGGGTTGCTGGACAACTAGCCAGCTGGGAATGGGCTTCCTTCTTCTCCCCAGGATTTATCCAAACCCAGCTTCTCTTGGGCCTTGAGGGTCCCTCCATGTTAGGTGGATGGTTTTCCCAGACAAGTACTCTCTACACCTGGCACCGAAACCCAGATTCTGCAAATCCTCTCATAATGGCCCAACACACAAGACTGTTCTGATGCCCATGTGGGACCCAGTCTGTACATTACTGATAGCTAAACTTACCAAGGAACAAGGGAGCTTAAGTTAAAGGCAACCAAGGAAATCACAGAACTTTCAGTCTGAGTTTTAACAGGAAAGCAGTTTCAGCATACTAATTGCTACTCATTGATGCTTGAGAGACATCCACATCTACCGAGTCAGTTCTTTAAAAAAAAAAAAAAAAAAAAAGGCAGACCAGGGGTCCTGGGTTAAGCCTTTGCCTTCAGCTCAGTTCATGATCTCAGGGTCCTGGGATTGAGTCCCACTTGAGCTCTCTGCTCAGCAGGGAGCCTGCTTCCCCCTCTCTCTTTGCCTGCCTCTCTGCCTACTTGTGATCTCTCTCTCTGTGTCAAATAAATAAATAAAAAATCTTAAAAAAAAAAAGGCAGACCACATCAAATGCGTAAAATGCATGTGTGAAATAAAAAGTTGGGTACTGCAATGTATTTTATTAACTCGGTGTTTTGGAATGCTTGTTTAGAACAAAAGCCATGAAACTAAACTATGTTTTCAACTGTAGCTAACTTGAGTCTCAACTCAGTATAAAAACAAATCACAGTCATATCATTCTGGTTGCTCTCAAGCCCATCATGCCGGCTCCTCTCCACAACACCGTGTCTCTAAGTCATTCTATTGATATCTCACTACATAAACAGAAGACAGTTTCTACTTTTGGGTTCTTTATAGTTGGTAAAAAATTTTACAATTTGTTGTGAGGTTTACCCACAGTTTTGCTGCACAATACAGAAATATGTGAGATATATATTTTTATGGAAGTATACAAATATTTAAGGGTGCCTGGGTGGTGCAGTCTTGGTTTTGGCTCGGGTCATGATCTCAGGGTGCTGGGATCAAGCCCTGTGTCAGGCTCTGCGCTCAGCACAGAGTCTGCTTAAGATTGTCTCTCCCTTGGGCACCTGGGTGGCTCAGTGGGTTAAAGCCTCTGCCTTTGGCTCAGGTCATGATCTCAGGATCCTGGGATCGAGCCCCACATCGGGCTCTCTGCTCAGCAGGGAGCCTACTTCCTTCTCTCTCTCTGCTTGCCTCTCTGCCTACTTGTGATCTCTGCCTGTCAAATACATAAATAAAGTCTTTTAAAAAAAAAAGATTGTCTCTCCCTCTTCTTCTGCCCCCTTCATTCCTCCTCTTTTTTTCTCTCTCTCAAATAAATAAATACACCTTTAAGATTTTTTTTAGATTTTATTTATTCATTTGAGAGAAAGAGAGAATGAGAGAGAGAGAGAGCATGAGAAGGAGGAGGGTCAGAGGGAGAAGCAGACTGCCTGTAGAGCAGGGAGCCTGATGTGGGACTCGATCATGACCTGAGCTGAAGGCAGTTGCTTAACCAACTGAGCCACCCAGGTGCCCAATAAATACATCTTTAAAAAAAGTATACAAATATTTATTCCAGATATACAGGAATATCTGAAATGTGCTAAAAAAATTAAAGTATCCACAATATATCACACGGGTGAAAAATTATGCATAAGGCACTATGCTCAGTTCTGAGACAAGATCAAAGAGCTGAAGGAAGTAGGTCTGGCCTCTAGGACCTTCCTGTCTAGCTAGGGAGGTGGAACACGCACACTGAGTAGGAGACAAGGCGGGGGGCGGGGGGGGGGGGGGGGGGGGGGGCAGGTTCCTGGGAGGGGTGAGACCACAAGGATGCTAGAGGTGCCCAAGTAAAGGGAAGTCATTGTGAACCACTGGCTAGGACTCTCCAGGTGTTGGGCCACTGATCTCGAAATCATGGCTAATTTCTGAGGACATGCCATTTGCCCATATGCTGACAAAAAAAAAAAATTATTCAAAAAAATATAAAAAGTTTTCCAGGGGTGCCTGGGTGGCTCAGTGGGTTAAAGCCTCTGCCTTCAGCTCAGGTCATGATCCCAGGGTCCTGGGATGGAGCCCCGAATCTGGCTCTCTGCTCAGTAGGGAGCCTGCTTCCGACTGCCTCTCTGCCTACTTGTGATCTCTGTCTGTCAAATAAACAAATAAAATATTTAAAAAAAAAAGTTTTCCATACCAGCTATGTTTGTTTCCCATGGCTGGCGTAACAAAGTACCATAAACCTGGAGGCTGAAAGCAACAGACATTTATTCTCTCACAGTTCTGGAGGGCAGAGCCTGAAACCAGTACTGAGCTTCTCAGTGGGCTGAGATCAAGGTAGACATGCTTCCTTCAGAGGCTCCAGGGGAATCCCTTCCTTGTCTCTTTCAGCTTCTAGTGGCCGCTGGCCTTCCTCGGCCCTGGCTGCATGGCTCCAGTCTCTGTCTCTGTGGTTCCATGGCCTTCTCCTCTGGGTGATGTCAAACCTCCCTCCGCTTCTCTCTTATGAGAACTTGTCATTGCATTTAGGGCCCACCTGGATAATCGAGGGTACCCTCTTCACCTCCAATCCCTTAATGAAATCACATCTGCAGTCTATTTTGCCATACAAGGTAACACTCACAGGTTCCGGGGACCTGATATCTCTGGGGGATATTATTTAGCCTGCTACTCTCCAATATAAGTCCCAAAGCCTTTTCAAACGAGCATCTGAATCACAGAGCGATGCTTTTCATTCACTCAAAGTTGAGTGTTTTTGGAATGGAATCAGAAGTCTGTGTTATTTACCCAATGAACAAGGGCAGTCCTCTTTGAAATACAGAGAGGATTTCTCTGTAATTTTGCACAGTGGACAAGACTTCACATTCTGGCTGAAATCCCTGAATATATGACATTAGCATATGGAGATTCCACAGATGGACCAGGGGTTGCAAACCAGCAGCCTGAGAACTGAATTCAGAGGTATGCTTTGAGTCTCTATTTAAAAATAGGAACTCTCCTATAAAAATGAGATTTGGGGCTTCCCTGGAAAAACTGAAGAGCTAATAACACCAGCTCCCTAGCCTTCGATGGTAATAAAAAAAAAACAGAGAAATGTCACCATCCTTTTAGACTGAGCAAGGGTCTCCTAGCTCGTCACCGTCCCCATACTGCTTATTGTCCCTGAAATGGATACCACACCAATTGCCAATACTTTTAGATGTCATTTGTTTTTGTACCTTCACACAACTTGTTTTACTGGAAGAAAAATCCTTCTCGGGGTGCCTGGGTGGCTCAGTCATTGGATGCCTGCCTTCGGCTCAGGTCATGATCCCAGAGTCCTGGGACAGAGTCCTCTATCAGGCTCCCTGCTCAGTGAGCCTGCTTCTCCCTGTCCCTCTGCCTGCTGCTCACCCCTGCTTGTGCGCACGCGCTCGCTCGCTCTCTCTGTCAAATAAATAAATAAATAAATCTAAAAAAAAAGAAAGAAAGAAGGAAAGAAAAAGAAAAATATTTATCTGTTCCTGGACCTCCATCAAAAGTGACAAAGTAAAAGACAGCCTGAAAAGCCCCTCTTGTTTGGAGAAAAATTAGAAAGAAAAAATGTGGTTTTGTTTGTTCGTTTGTTTGATTTTTAAAGAGAAGAGCAATTCCTTTACTGTTTCACAAGCACATACCCAGCTTCTCTGCATCTTTTATATTTCTTCCTCTGCCTCTGGCAGCATTTGAATTCGTAGCTCATGGTACAGACTGCCTGAGAAGGGAATGCAAAGCAGCAGCCCATCCTTTCTTGGGAATTAGCTAACCAGCTGATGGGCAGTACTCTAAATACAGCTCTGCCTCCAAGAATTAAGTTGGATAAAGCACTCACTAGAATTAATCCACACTTAGCCTCCTAATACATCAAATAAGCCAAAAGGATAGTAATGACAATTTAAATACTTGGTCTGTGTATAGTACTGTTACAGGTGCTTTGCATATATTCATCCATTCAATTCTCAATACTCCACTAGTGGGAACTATTATTATTATTCCTATTTTACAGATAAGGAAACTGAGGCACAAGCAACTTGTCCATAGTGCTGTGCTCATCAACCTGCCCCCCCCAGCCAATTTTCTAGATAAGGAAATGGAGACACAAGTGACTTGCCCAAGGTTACATAACTCATAGGTGATAGAACTGAGACAGGAACCCAGGCTGACTCAAAAGAAAGGTCACAAAAGATCCAAAGATAATGAAATCTTTTGAGGATTTGAGAATGAGAGGGATTGGAAGTACTTTATAGCTCAAAGTCCAAATATGGAAACCAGTGATGTGGCCATGCTCTAGTTGGCCTCATTCTGCAATCAAACATCAGGGAACCCAGCAGGGACCTCCCTAGCACTGACTGTCTGCAATGGAGGTAAAGTGAATGCAGACAAAGAGGGCTTGGGTCCCAGTTTCAACTCAAATGCATCATCACATAGACTGAGCTCACAGGCTTGTTGATTGTTTTTAAATAGCAAATGATGTAGTGATGATTGAGTGCCTTCACCTGTCCTGCAGAATAATCACCATCTCTTTGATTTTTGTGTTTTTTTTAAAGGAAAGGTTTTTATTTTTATATTATTATTTTTGAATTTATTTTATTTTTTTAAGTAATTTGTATACCAAATGTGGGACTTGAACGCAAGACCCCAAGATCAAGAGTCAGATGCTCCACTGACTGAGCCAGCCAGGTGCCCCCTCCTTGGGTTTTTAATACTGGGTATGGGGAGTCGGCCTTTGCCTTTATCATGGGACCCACCCGGGATGGAAACCCTGAGCACCCAAGCTCACAGCACTTGGGCAAAAACTGTTTGTTGGGGTCATTTAGTGGTCTTTTTAAAGATGTTCTTTTTAACTCAAACAGAGTAATTTTCTAGGACTCTGTCACATATTGTAGATTGCCCCAAACCATTATTCTGACAAAAACTGAGATGCTCTTGACACACCCATTTTTTGCAGCCCATCCAGTCTTTTGATGAACACCGAACAGAAGTCTTTTTCCCATAATGCTACTTGATGTGGGCCCAATATGTTCTGGGTCCAATTTCTTCATTTTCCTTTATGGAATATATAGCAGAGTATATAAAGAGAATGGGATCCAAAATACACATCATTTGTAAGACAGCAGTTTGGTCACTTAAACCGGTTCTCTCAGGATTTGCTCAGTCTAGTCCAGATCCCATGGGCAGAGCCAAAGGCACCAATGCCTGTGACTTGGAGTACCTCTTGGTCCTTAGGTTTACTTTCTATGCAGTCGGGACATTGGACTTGAAGTGAGGCGGTTGTCTGCTCTAATGATCTCTGATTCTGTGACTCTGTGTCAGTACTCAAGTTAGTTTTGTCTAAGAAAGAAAAAGGGGGGGGGGGGCTGCTCAGTGTCTCAGTTGTTAAGCATCAGCCTTTGGCTCAGGTCATGGTCTCAGGGTCCTGGGATGGAGCCCCACGTTGGGCTCTCTGCTCGGCGGGGATCTTGCTTCCCCCCCTCTCTCTGCCTGCCTCTGCTTACTGGTGATCTCTCTCTGTCAAATAAATAAATAAAGTCTTAAAAAAAATGGACCCAGTATTCCCACTTTTCCTGTCACACACATAAGAGCTAGCAAAAGGAAAGTAGCCCAGAGTGACTCTGTCCACTGTATGACATATCTCTGTTAGAGGGGGACAGTGCCCCACTGGCTCAGCCAGGCCCCAAGATCAGAATCTATTCCTTCCGTTCCCTTTGTCCAGCTCAAACATCACCTCCAGAGCCTCCCGTCCCACGATAGCTCTCTACCCCAGCCACCACAGCACCCTGTCCCCACCTCACTGCCAGCTCGTCCCTGGGGTCAGTGACACACGGGTCTGCCCTCAGGATCAGCAGGGACACTCACCGTGCTCCCTTCATCTCTGTGCCCTCACACCCCACATTCCACTTGCACATAGTAGGTACTCATTGTTCATATGAACAAGATTTGAATTTTAGTCTTTGCTATTTATTTCCTGTACCAACCCTGGTATCTCCCAACACAGCGCTATTTCCTCACGTGCAACGTGATGATCATCAAATTGTTCGACCTGACCGGAAATGCTCTGGAATTCTAAAATGGAAGAGCAGTAAATACCACAGAAAGGCTGACGCCCGCAGGCTGCCAGGGTCCTCCCACCCCAACGCTGGAATTACTGCGTCTCGGGGAATCACAGAAAGGCCTCCTCAATGTTATCAGCTCAGGCCTTTGGCCTTTGGGCAAAGCTGTACTCAGCGAACACAGACAAAAAGCTCTTTTTCGCTTGTAGAGTTCTGGCAAACCTTTGAAACCAATGTCATGGTTTCTCTGTCTAGGTGACATTGGGGAAAACCTTCCTGTGATCCGCCCCAATTCCCTCCCTTCAGCTTCAATCCTCAGCGGAGGCAAAGAACATCTGCTCGTGGCCAGCAGTGCATACCCGCTACCCTGTTCGTTCCCAGCCTGCAGAACAGGCTGAGAGCAAGGACAACGGGAGTCCATTCTGCAGTCTGAAACTCGGACCGTCACTGAATAAATGTCACAATTACTAATTCTTTAAGAGAGAACACAGAAAACTGTACACAAACTTGGTCTTATCTGGGAACTGTGGTTCACCGGCCCTGCTAAATTCAGACCCTTCTGATTAGCTTTTCTCCCTCCGCCTTAATTGTTACACTGAAACTTATCTGTCCTCCTAGGAAAGCTGAATTATGTGCAAAATCATTCAGTGGCCCTCCTCATGGCACTTCAGAGCTCCATTTTACTTTATCCTGCAGGTAACAGCGCATCGTACTCTGGGTCCAATAGTGTCATTACTCTGCAAGAGTTAAGTTAATACTGTTAATTTACTTTAAAAAGAGTACTAAAAATAGTATATCTGTGTTTATATTTCCCTCTCTGGGGCCTAATCTTTTTGCCCATATTCACTTCAGCAAAAAACATCTTCTAAGTACTTTGCCTCTTAGGTTAGCACTTTTTTCTGCCTTGGGGACAGCAGCTTGAAGCTAGAAGGCCCAAGGAACCTTCTTTATGTGGAATTTGCTTTGCTTTTACTGAAGATGATTTTGGTTACTGCATCAACTGGAGTGAGGGGAGAAGAAAATTAGCTGGCTGGCATGCCTCTGCTATTCCCCAGAAACTGCTCACGCCTCTCCCTCCCTCTCCTCCTCCAACCCCACTTCTGAGCAAAGAACTCCTCGTGCACCAGGGCCCTCAGGAGCACGACTTCCCACCACTTCTCCTACAGGACCAAAGGGTGCTCGGGCCTTGAACCAAAAAAAGTCTTCGGTCACTTGGACTGTTTAGATTATTTCTAAACGAGGGCACATCACTATAGGTGGCTTGTGGGGACTGTGAGGAGCTGGAGTTAGTGTGAGATGCTGAAGAGCAAGAGGAAGAATAACAGCCCGACTGTGTGAGACTGTGGATGAGCTCGGGGACAGTCCCCCCCAGGCTTAACAATGAAGGCTGTCGTAGGTGACAAGAGTCCGGCATGTCGGTCTGCCTGAGGTGAAGATGGGGGACGTGAATGAGAACATACCGTGTAGCTTGAGGGCTGTGCAAATCTTGTAACTCGGGGGCTGAGCTCACTCAATGGAAGGTGCTTCAATATCACACACAACGAACAAGTCCATAAAACATATCAAAGAGGTAAAGACTTAATACAAAAATAAAACAGGGCAGGGGTCAGCAAGCATCTTCTGTGAAGGGCTAGTAAATATTTTTGGCTTTGAGGGCTATGTCTCTGTCACAACCACTCAATGCCCCCAGTGTAGCCCCAAAGCACTCACTAACACACGGTACATAAAGGAATGGGTTGTGTTCCATACAGTCTATGTAAAAAAACAGGCAGCAAGCAGAATATGCCTACAAAACACAATTTGTCTACCCCGAAACAGGGGAAATCTGCACATAAACATTTTAGCCCTCTCCACATAAGCCTTGTGTACCATGGGGTTCTAGGGGTTACGGCGTTACACAAACTGGGTTTCTCCTGAGAATATAAATACCTTGAGGGCAGAATTTTCCTTAAGTTCCTCCCTCTAGTCCCAGCACCTAGACACCTAGACAGGGGCCTGGCATGCAGTCGGCACAAAGAGCTGCTCACAATAAGCATTTGTTGAATGAATGAATGAATGAGCACATTATGGGTCTGTAAAGGGTAATTTTTCACTATTGGTGACTTTCCTGTACCACCAACCCCATTCCCACTGCATATCCCATCTCCTCGTGCCTCCCTTCTCTGCAAGATCAGATGACTATATGGGGGCCAGGACACACAAATTATGAATCCTTCTATGAATTTTTACACAAATGCACGAAAACATTTGTTTTGCAATAGGTAAGATAACACTCAGGAATATGTACCTTTTTTCTCAGTTTTGTCTGTCTTTAATAAATTTACTTTCAGAGCAAAGGCAGTGTCCTAGAGGCCAAAACCATTAATTATTATCTTCTGGGAAGTACAAGTTTATGCAGATAGTAACTTTCATGATATTGTCAAGTATGTAGTTGGACATTACACCGTAATACTTTACCTTGGGCTCTGGGACATTATCTTCCATAGTAACGACGAGGGCAGTCACTCGTTATCAGCACTTTAGCACAGGTCATATTACACCTACAGAAAGGTAAAATATGACTCACCTTGATCTCTCCTCACAAATATGGGGCTCTCAAGCCCTTGGCCATCACTGTACATTTATCAAGTGGCTACTAATAGCTCCGGGTGACGTGGTAAAAGTACCAAAGGAAATGCAAGGCACTACTGTGACCCTCCCATTTTAATCTTTTTTTTTTTTAAGATTTTATTTATTTATTTGTTAGAGAGAGCGAGCGAGCGAGCACAGGCAGACAGAGAGGCAGGCAGAGACAGAGGGAGAAGCAGGCTCCCTGCTGAGCAAGGAGCCCGATGTGGGACTCCATCCCAGGACGCTGGGATCATGACCTGAGCCGAAGGCAGCTGCATAACCAAATGAGCCACCCAGGCGTCCCTGACCCTCCCATTAAAAAAAATGAGTTAAGACAACAAACTTAAAATTCTGGAAAAATTTAAGGTAAGGGGATATATAACCCAATGCCAATCAGTATAGACTGAACAATAACTAAGTTCAATAGGACCTAAATTCAACACAGATATAGCATAAAGTGGAGGAAACTTTAGACTACAGAATGAGAATTTTTTTTTTCCTATAAGGGACTTTAATGATGATCCAATGCCTTCACTTTACAGATGAGACCTAGAGACCCAATTAATATGAATGGAATCTTGGGATGCCTGGGTGGCTCAGTTGGTTAAGGGACTACCTTCCACTCAGGTCATGATCCTGAGTCCCTGGATCAAGTCTGCACACTGGGCTCTCCACTCAGCAGGGAGTCTGCTTCTCCTTCTGACCCTCCCCCCTCTATGCTCTCATTCTCTTTCAAATAAATAAATAAGATCTTAAAAAAATATGAATAGAATCTTTGTTATCCTCAGAGTAGCACATCTTTTAATGTGTGAATGTAAGAAGTGTTCTAATAGTCTTTTTAAAGTATATAATTGTATTGTTAATCCTGAACCACATACTAAAAAAAAGGGGGGCAGATGATGTGCTTTCTTCAAACTCAGAGACAACTTCACAAGTCCACACATACGGGGCTTCATTTCACCTGCACAGGTGAGCCAGACCACAAGCACTCTTTCTATGAAGGTTTCAACTTTCAAAGCACAGCGAGTCAGGCACTGACTCATTGTGCCAGGACACTTCAGTTTCCTTGCAAGGCAATCAGGAATGGAAGCTTTCCACTGGGCTTGAGTAGCTCCTTAGGATCGGCTGCATAACAGAATTTTCCTAACATCACACAGCACCTCACTAGGAGCAGAGAGGGTGAGTTTGGATGTCCACATCACATCAACTTTCCTTACCATCTTGAGAAGACCTGTGCTGACTCTCTTTGTTCTTTGGCTGCAAGTAAAGACATCTCTGATTTCTTCCTGCCGTAACACTCAGCACTGTAATGCAACTTGCCCCACAGAATGACTTGCCTTACCAAATTGCTTTTATGAGGTAATTTTCCAGAACACATGTGTATGGATAACAACATCAGAGCTGTTTCAGGGTAAGCAGAGTCACAACCTAGGATAGGGTGGCATCCTAACTCCCAAACAACGTACGTGTGTGTGTGTGTGTGTGTGTGTGTGTGTGTTAATCAGCCCATGTACTCTTCTGCACGTTCTCCCAGCCACATGTGCTGAGGTCCGCAGAGAGATTTCTAGTCCTCCACTCATCCGCCCCTCTCAGGATGCTGTGGCTAGCAAAGACAGCCAAGGAGAGAATTTACAGTTAAGAGAGACTCTCCTCACAGGCTGACAAATCAACATACACAAAAAGGTCACTGCACCCAGAATTCTGCCAAGAAAGCACCAGGCAAGGAGTTCTGCCATTAATAAAGATGCTCACACACACCCCACAAGCAGAAAAATAGAAGGCCTAGGTATAACTCCAACTCAGCAAGATCCTGAAAAATGGAACGGAAGCGCTTTCTGCAAGAGAAGCAGTGAGAGGAAAACACACGCGCGCGCGCGCACACACACACACACAAACTAGAAGGCAGTAGTGTTCCTGGCAAGGTTCAGATGGAAAAATAGCAACAGATCCCAGTAGCAGAGCTGTAGTCAGGAAGAACCTCAGCTCAAGCCATGTTAAGTAAGGTCAGGATAATGTTCAGGGAGGATTCACTGCAGGCTTGTCTGTCCTCCCGGCCTCCAGGCTGAGCCGTGACTTGTAGTTTGCTACAAGTCAGTCAACTAATACCTATCAAATAGGCCCTAAATGTTCAGGCCCCTTCGAGTCACTGGGGGATGTAGGGCAGGGCCAACCCTGTTGAGGTACTATAGACCATCTTCACACCACCCCCTGCTAGGGGAGGCCTGGCCCCTCTTTTCAAATGCTAGGAAATCCCACCAGGCCACAGGAATAATCAGTGCCCTCGGGCCCTGACCTCAATTCTGCCTGACTCCAAAGCCCAATACATCACACTACAGTGCATAAACTATGGTTTCTGCCCTGAAGAGGCTTAAAATAAACTAAACCAATTAGAGATCAATGCAGCCAATATAATGAAGGATTAACAAACAAGTATTCTCCCTCTCCCACTCCCCCTGCTTGTATTCCCTCTCTCTCTGTCTTTCTCTCCGTCAAATAAATAAAATCTTTAAAAAAAAAAAAAAAGACTTTAAAGAAAGAGGGTACCCGGGTGGCTCAGTTGTTAAGAGTCTGCTTTTGGCTCAGGCCATGATCCCAGGGTCCTGGGATAGAGCCCCACATCAGGCTCCCTGCTCAGCGGGAAGCCTGCTTCTCCCACTTTCACTCCCCTGTTTGTGTTCCCTCTCTTGCTATCTCTGTCAAATAAATGAACAAAATCTTAAAAAAAAAAAAAAAAGACTTTAAAGAAAGAGAAGAGAGGGGCCCCTGGCTGGGTCAGTCTGGAGAGTATGGGAGTCTTGATCTCAGGGTCATGAGTTGGAGCCCCACGTTGGGTGTAGAGATTACTTAAAAAAAAAAAAAAAACTTAAAAAAATAAAGAAAGAGAAGATACATGACTAGTTAGAGAACACATTAGGAAAGGAGGGTGTGGGATCTTTCTCAAAGGATGGGTAAGATTTGCCCAGGAGAATGGGGAGAAAGGAGGGGAGTTTCTAGGGGTGCAATCTGAGCAGTGACACTCCAGAGCCCCCTTAGCAGGAGAGCCAGACCAAACCGCATAGAGCACGGGGACAGGGACGTATGCTGAGCTGAAAATAGGATTTAGATAGGAGGGGTGAGGCCTGATTATGAAGGCTTTGAAAAATCAGGCAAATTATTATAGGCCTGAGATAGCACAGGGAGAGGAACCAGGTTGAAAGGCAAGGAGAGAGTCGAGGAAGTGATAGTTTAGAAAAATTAGAGGGACAAATGCTGAAGAGAAGAGAAAGGGGAATGTCTCATTCATTCATTCATTCATTCATTCA
>ML110939.1:31220-65058 GCA_003697995.1 Taxidea taxus jeffersonii | reverse complement strand
GTTACAGACTTCTTGTCCCGTGCTGCTTTCAGGATTTTCTCTTTGTCGCTAAGACTTGTAAATTTTACTATTAGGTGGTGGGGTGTGGGTCGGTTCCTACTGATTTTGAGAGGAGTTCTCTGCGCCTCCTGGATTTTGATGCTTGTTCCCCTTGCTATATTAGGGAAATTCTCTACAATAATCCTCTCCAGTATACCTTCTGCTCCTATTTCTCTTTCTTCTTCTTCTGGAATCCCAATTATTCTAATGTTGTTTCGTCTTATGGCATCACTTATCTCTCGAATTCTCCCCTCGTGGTCCAGTAGTTGTTTGTCTCTCTTTTGGTCAGCTTCTTTATTCTCTGCCATTTGGTCTTCTATATCACTAATTCTGTCTTCTGCCTCATTTATCCTACCAGTAAGAGCCTCCATTTTTGATTGCACCTCATTAATAGCTTTTTTTATTTCAACTTGATTAGACTTTAGTTCTTTTATTTCTCCAGAAAGGGTTTTTATTTCTCCTGACAGGGTTTCTCTAATATCTTCCATGCCTTTTTCAAGCCCGGCTAGAACCTTGAGAATCGTCATCCTGAATTCCAGATCTGACATATTACCAATGTCTGTATTGATTAGGTCCCTAGCCTTTGGTCCTGTCTCCTGCTCTTTTTTTTGTGGTGAGTTTTTCCGCCTTGTCATTTTGTCCAGATAAGAATCCGCTGTTCTCCTTGTTAAGTGAACTTGGTCTTGGCTGTATTTCTTTGATCTTCTGGGGGAGGGGCCTGTTGTAGTAATTCTCAGGTGTCTTTGCCCCAGGCAGAGTTGCACCGCCCTTACCAGGGGCCGGGCTAAGTAATCCTCTCAGGTTTGCTTTCGGGAGCTTTTGTTCCCTGAACGCGCTTTCTGTAGAGTTCTGGAGGACGGGGATGACAATGGCGGCCTCCCAATCTCCGGTTCAGAGGAGCTGAGAGCTAGGGGCCCCAGTCTTCAGTGCGCCTTCAGAGAAAAGCGTTTAATCCCTCCAGTCTCCCTAGCCCACGTTTGCGCCGGAGACCGCGCGCGCCCTCCCGCAGACACCGCGTGCCCGCAGCCTGCGCGCGCCCGCAGACCGCGCTCAGAGAAAATCGTGCGTAGGCAGTTCCAGTCTCATTGGCTTCTGGGAGTGCTCCGAGCTCACCCAGCCTGTGACCAAGCGTCTCTGTCTCTGGCAGAGTCCCACCTGGAGTCCCCGAACCCCGTCAATCCCTGAGCTCTCCCGGGTCGGAGTCTCCCCGGATCTTGTGGGGACCCCTCGCACAGAGCACCAGCCAGTGCCACAGAGCACCGGTCCGTGTCACAGACCACTAGGAAATCTCGGCTCTGTCTCCGCAGCCGACTTCCCTGCTCTAATACCTGTGAGCTCTGCGACACTCAGACACCCCCGATCCTTCTGTGACCCCGTGGGACCTGAGTCCATGTTGTCCCCGTGAGGTCTTCACCCCAGTTTAGCCCTGGAACGATGTCCCTCCGTGGAGCCGACTTTTAAAAGTTCTGATTTTGTGCTCCGCCGCTTGCCGGGAGCCGGCCCCTCCCCCTGGGGTCTATCTTCCCGTCGTGTTGGATTCACTTCTCCGCTGGTCCTACCTTTCAGAAAGTGGTCGATTTTCTGTTTCTAGAATTGTTGTTTTTCTTCTCTTTGATCTCCTGTTGGATTTGTAGGTGTTCGGAATGGTTTGATAGGCTATCTAGCTGATCTCCTGCTGGCTGATGTCGTCTCAGCCTCCTACTTCTCCGCCATCTTGACTCCTCCCCACATCTAGATTTCTGACCTTAGAAACTATGTGGGATAATGAATATTTGTTGCTTTACACTGCTAAGTTTGGGAGTAGTTCATAATGTAGCAGTGGATAACTAATATGGGTCCCATCATATATCAAATGAATTAAAGCATCCAGACAGTAGGGCCCAGGAAATTTCAGTTAGCAAAAACTACAAGGTGATGATATCTTTGCATATTGATATTGAAGAACTATGGTGTTATTAGTGTCTCTTAAGCTCTAAATAACTATAGACTTGCCTTCTTCACTAATTCACTACTGAATACCCCTGATCTGTTAACACGTGAATAGTTTCAGTTCCTACTTGATGCTTTCTATACAGTGCCTAAGGACTTTTTCAACTGTGTTTGTTGTAACCGTTATGCTTTTCTCAACCTATCTTTTGACAATGACACCATGTTGATATGGGTCAGGTTTAGACATTTGTAGCTTAATGTGGTTTTTTGAATGACTCCTCAAAGGATGATTGCAATTACTTGCTACCTGTAAGTATAACCACCGAAATCAAAGAAAACTCACTTTACCATCATCACTTGGATGAATAGGAAATGTTCAGATTCCCTTCTCTCCGGTCCACTTTTCTTTACCAAAGCATAGGACCCAACTCTCTAAGATCAAAGAACATCTTTTCTTTTTTTTTTCAAAGCTAGCAAGCCATTAATATCCATCTCTGTAAAGTAATCCAAATGAATATTTCAAAAGTGACTTGTATAATTAGCAGAATTTCCCAACAGTGTCAGCATTCATCTGAGGACTATCTGTAGGGGAGTCAGAGGAGCCTGGGGTGGGAGCCATAGGCAGTAGTGATTCAGTAGAGCTTCCTTCATTCCTCTGAATTGAGGCTGCTTTATTTCTGAATTGAACATGCTTTTTTTCTTTATAAAACAGGAATTAATTAGAAACTATAAAGAGTCACTTTGTAAATTTTGAGCATTTTGAAAATGAATATTATCACCATCACCTTGGGTTTATAACCGCACTGTAGAAGTTGAAAGTCCTACTTTATTACCCCCTTCCCCTTATATCAGTAAGGGTTCACTCATGAAAGCACAACCGATAGGAGAATAAGAGAATAAGAGATTTAGTATAGGATCCCACAATTTTGTGGAAGGCACTAGAGATGCAAGGGTCCAAAAGTTAAAAGATCTAAAAGATGTTGTTAATCAACACTCCCGGAGTATTGTTAAGGTTGACAAGTCAGAGCTTGCTGCCACAGTGAGACTAGGAGGGAGGGCGCATGGAAAATTCCACAGAAGGCTGGTGATTCCTTGTACCTACTGCACCTGTGAGTTCACAGCTAAATGTCTGTGATAGGTTTATTGTTGCTGTTGGTCAATAAAGCTAGGAGCTAGGAAGAAAGCTGGATATGAAGTGAGGAGAGAGAGAATAAGGCAGAATATTCCAGTACTTACACATCTGTTTGTCACTGCATCTGACCCCCAAATCTTCAGAGTCATATCAATTGCTTCACTCCAGCCTACATAGCCTCACACAGCTTCCCTTTTGGCCGACTTTAATCTAGTCCCACATAGGGAAAGGGATTCTGGGAAACATAGCTCCCAAGATGATCAGAATGACAATAGAACAACCCAATACCCCCATCTCTCCACCAAAATAATGAAACCATCATGTTTACTTTGCATGTCACATGTAAAGTAGGAGTAATGCTGGCTTTAGTGTCAAGAGACTTGGACTATGATCTTAACTCTTTCTTTTATTTTTAAGATTTTATTTATTTATTTGACAGAGAGATAGAGAGAGAGAGACAGGGAGAAAGGGAACACAAACAGGTGGAGTGGGAGAGGGAGAAGCAGGCTTCCCAATAAGAGGGAGCTTGATGTGGGGCTCCATCCCAGGACCTTGGGATCATGACCTGAGCCAAAGGCAGATACCCAACAGCTGAGCCACCCAGACACTCCTACTCTTAACTCTTTCTTAACTAGTTTCATGAATTTAGTCTCTTTACCTTCCTTCACTAGGCCTCAGTGTTCTCATTTTTTTAAATAGATAATGTTCAGGTAAGGATGTAGTGAACCAAGACACTTTATAATATAGCTTCTATCCATGATGCTCTATTGTTTCTAACTAGACACTCTTTTCCGGTTCAGCTAGCTTTTAAATTCTATGGTTCAAAAAAGCAATTTGTATCTAATAGGATTCTCCTTATTTCTAAAGTACCTATTTTCCATTAAATTTTGCTCTATAATCCCTATAAAAATCATCTGCTTTTAGTTATATACCTAGAAGCAAAGCTACACTGAAGGCTGCCCTCTTTTATTGTGTCTTATACATATTGTGGGGCTGGAACTAGAGGTCTCAAAGAACTGTGTGTGACTCAGAAGTCTACAGAGGTATTCGCCTGGTCTATATATTGTAATCACACGAGGACGTTTTAAAAAATACTGATGCCTGAATTTTGCCACCAGAGATTTTGGTTTAATTGGTCTGGAGTTAAATTTTGGCATCATTGCTTTGCTATCCAGGAAATTCTAATGTCCAGTCAGCATTGAGAAACACTAAATTACATGCTCTGATAGAAATAAAATATAAGCATCATTTTACCTGTCAGTTGCTATTTATCAAAACTTCCTTTTCCAGAATCAAGCTATAGGACTAGCCTCTGTGAAATGGGACCTCTGAGATTCTTAAGAAAGAACATTTGTGCCCCTCAGTTTCTCCTAAGAATCTCTGAGCTTCCATTCCACAGAGGCAAATCCTACAGCTTGATTCCAAAAAAATCAGTGGGTCTGCTTTGTGCCTTCCAAGTTGAAGTACAGCTGAATAGAATTCTTTAACAATAGATTTAATATGCAGTGGAATTGAGAAGATCCAAATCCACAGTATGAGTAAATCACACATATATATATATATATATATATATATATATATATATATATATTTTTTTTTTTTTTTTTTTAATCACCAGAAAAACAGTTGTAGGATTTTTACCCCTGCAATCTGTTGGGTCTGCTGCTATCCTTTTGTCTTCAGTTTATTTTTGTGCCTTTCTATATGCACATTCATGCCTTGGAGAGCACTACTGAATGGGAAGCTTGTAGTGCTTCTGTACTCTGTCCAAGCACCCACTGATAATCTGCAGATGTTTCAGTACTGAGATCCTACAATAAGCTGGGCACCATTTTCTGCCCTTCCTCTTTAGCTTCTAGTGCCCATAAAGACAAATTTCTTGCCTTATAATACTTCATTTTATCTTAGTCAATCCAAGTCATGAGGATCTTGGCCTTAACGGCAGTATCTTGTTTCTGGCCCCACTGGCCTTCTCAGTTCAAGTGACTATACTTTCAATAACTAGTCTAGCCTTAACTCAGGTTTTTGTACTTCTTCCTGTCTTGACTCTCTGCAAGCATGAGGGTATTAATCTTGAGAACATAAGCTTGAGGAAGAAGTAATTTCTTGGTATATGGTTAGACATTCTTTAAGAAATAACAAGTTCATCTTATTTTTTTCTTTTCCTTGGCTTTATTTTAAAAATTCTTTCTTCTCTCATAGTGGTGCAGAGAAAACAAAATATATGAAAGCTTATGGTACTCAAATTGACATTGTTCATGTATGGAAAACTTTTCAGTCCCTTCAAGTGTATTTCTATTTAACTAGGTACACCAAGTAGTAGTTTACCTAATTATTCTTAAACTCTTAAAGGTCTAAAAATTTAGAGCTTAAATTATCAGAAGATGACCAAATATATTACCTACCCAATGTGTCACAACTTTGCTGGCAACAATGAAGATGGTTATTACAATAAAAGTATCTCTTATGTTTACCCCTTTGGGGACTCATACCTAGCGGTTTCATCTGCTCAGTACCTATGATTCTATTTTGTATCTGACTTTATGCTGGACCAATTGGCCAGCCCATAAGAAGAATTTGACAAAGTGAAACAGAGCAATTGATTATAATTACTATAATTAACAGATACTGTGACCTGTCAAGCATGGGTCCAAGAGCTTAAAAAATATTTTGTAGGGGCACCTGGGTGGCTCAGTGGGTTAAAGCCTCTGCCTTCAGCTCAGGTAATGATCTCAGCGTCCTGGGATCAAGCCCCACATTTGGCTCCCTGCTCAGCAGAGAGCCTGCTTCCCCCCCTCCCCGACTCTCTGCCTACTTGTGACCTCTCTCCCTGTCAAATAAATAAATAAAGTCTTTAAAAATATATTTTGTAATTTAAAGTTAAAAAAAATCCTATAATACAGATGCTCTCATTATTCTCTTTTTACATATTGAGGAATCTAACCAAGACATGTTAAAAAGTGGGATAGCCTCAACGTGAATCTGGAAAGGCTTCATTTGGTGTCTCAGATCTCAATCAGTTCATGCCACCATTAATCCATCTCCCCATCCATCTGTCTAGCCATAGAAAGATGGACTGCCCGGGAAGTAATGATACACAGTCTACTAAAATGTAAAGGATATTTTTTATTTGACCCCCCCAGATTCTTTATCTTTCTCTACTCTACTCCTTGCCACAGGAGGTCAAACTTGCCAGTTTATATTACCTAGGTTCCCTTGCTCAATAGTCTTCTTAGATTTAGCCAATGAAAAGTTCTAGCAGATGAGACAATGCAAGACAGGAAGTCCCAAGTATTTCTTCCACACTCACCATACTTTGCTGCCTTGTCTCTGGGCACAGCAGTATTCTCCCATGACTACCGATTTGTCTGGTGGTTTCCTCGTCTACAGTTCCAATTCTCAGCTAATATTGGTTGCCACAGGGAGTTGGTATAGTTTAGTCTGAACTGTGCTATTTAAAAATCACTAGCCTTGGGGCGCCTGGTGACTCAGTGGGTGAAAGCCTCTGCCTTCGGCTCAGGTCGTGATCTCAGGGTCATGGGATGGAGCCTCTCATCGCATTGGGCTCTCTGCTCAGCAGGGAGCCTGCGTCCTTTCCTCTCTCTCTGCCTGCCTCTCTGCCTACTTGTGATCTCTGTCTGTGAAATAAATAAATAAAATCTTAAAAAAAATAAAAATAAAAATCACTAGCCTTTTAAAATTGGGTGATTTGACACACACCCAAAATTAAGATTTGCTTCTCTTGAAAAATGAAAGTTCTAGCAATACAAAGTCTCATATTACCTTAAGGTAAAAAGCAGCTGGGCTGGTTTGAAGCCATGTTCTCTTCCTCTGCTCTACCTACTTTGTCAATGCCTAATGGCTAGAGTCTTTTGAGACTGCCACCCTGCTCTCCTCAGTTGGATTGGCTACTTCAACTGTAGAGCCAGAGCAACGATTTCAGTTCTGATGTTAGGAAGTAGGATGAGGGAATGTTGAAGTTGGCAGAGAAGAATATGGGCTAGAAACCGTGAAGTTCTCCAGAAATGGAGAGAAAAGCTTTCCTCCCTGGGTTTCTAGTTCCCAGTTCCAGTTCACCCTTTTATAAAATCAAACCCCTGAGACATCCAATAGGAAACACAAGGCTTTAGAACCACAAGAAATTCAACAGTTTTGAGGAGAGGTTTTTTTTTTTTTTTTTTTCAGTTGAAGTAAAGTGCTGGGTTTGGAGAATGCAAATTTGGGGCAAAGTTATGAATACAGAATCATGGTTTTTTGAGTTGTATAAACAAAAGCCTAAAATTTAAACATTCAAATATATTCCTTCAGAGTAAATTTTTTTTTCCTGGGTACCAGAAATTTGTTAGATTAGGCATGTACAATAATACTTTAAAGTCCAACACTTAATAGATTCTTAAATACATTTTGTCCTGCTAGTTCCCAGGCTCTGTAGTTTCCAATTAGTATTTTTCATTAACCTGTACTGGCCTTTCTTATTTTGGTAAGTAAGTGACAGGAATATTCATCTTCTTTACAAGATTAAGGCATGGATTTCAATTGTGTAAAAAAAAAAGAAAGAAAGGCAAAACAACATCTCAAAATGTAATTTTTCATCAGAGATGAGAAAGCAATTACTGCAAGGCAAGATTCCTATCAACATGTTCATTTTAAATATATTCTTCATGGGGGGGATGCAAGAAAAATAGGGCACAGGAAGAGAGTGTAAAATTCGCTTCACTCTTAGCTTTACTTATACTTTGTCTCCCTCCAAAAATTGTAGAATTTGAAGATACTCTAAATTCCCATGACTCTTGAAAATGAAAATTTGTTTGACACTTTTCTTTTTGGGAGCTCTTTCCTAATCTAGCAGCTTTTAATGAGGTAAGCATGGAACAGCAGACTTGGGTGTTGATTTGTTTTGATTAGCACTTCTTCCCATTACAACTTCTCATTGCTTTTCATTTCATGGTAAACACTTTCGCAAATGACTCCTATCTAACATTTCAAACTCAGAGCTGATAGGAAAGGCAAGGGAAGTGAGTGACACACTGAGTAAGCCAGAGTAGGCTAAATAATTTGCCATAGATATGATAAAGGAAAAAAAAAAAACTTTGCTTTGTGCTTAGGTACCTCTCAATTCTTTAGAGCAGAGTAAATATTATGTGAACAATACCATGAAATGGAATGAGGTGTGATGACTGGAATCCCAGCAGAAGAATTGTGTGAAATAAACTATATGATGAGAGTCCTTAAAAATAAGAGAGAAACTGATGTGGTGGTTTTGGTAGCTGATCACTGGTGAACGTGTCTCTTCATTATATTTATCTTTTATCATTATCATTACTATTATTTATATAATCATTTATCTATTAGTGCAATTTTTCAGTTGAAGAAAATTAATGTCAGAAACCAGAATGCCTCCCTTAATTTGTACCCAACCAGTGCCAGTCAATATTCACAGAATTCCCAGTGCCCTGTCAATGTACTTCAACCCTTCCTTGTTGAGTCTTTCTTAATTGACTCCACTGAAGCAAATCCAATTTCTGCTCTCAGTCCTTGTACACATATGTGAAGACTGCTAAATTTAAACTATTTCTGCTCAATTTTGTGCTGTCAACTCTTGACACACCAGACAGAATGAGATCACCTGAATTTGCTTTATGTCTTATTTTAAGATCATTTAATTGGAATGATTTTGTGCCATTGTTTCAGGATAGTATTAAAGTGATATCCTAGAGGTGAAAAACAAATATATTATTTGACTCCATCATCCAATCTCTCTGAAACCACCTTCTTTGCTTTGTCTGCCTGATTTGATTTATATACGAGATATAAGTGTCAATAACTTGTTTTTGATGGGTGCAATACTGCCAGTGAAATGGATATAGTTGAACATTAGGCTATAAAGAGGGGCATGAAATATAATTCAGATGGGCTTCATGACACTTGTCCCTCATATGACACACATTCTTTTCATTTCCAATTTCACTGGAACAAGCAGGAAGAATGGTTTCCAATCTGTCCCACCTCATAAAAATAGACCTGTGTTTAATTCTTCAGGACCTAAAATTATCCTTTGGATATTGTCAACCAATCATCCAAGGAAAACGTTCCTAGCCAAAGGAATAGAAACCTTCTAGGTATTGAGATGGCTAAAATATTACTGATATCTTGCTTTTAATGATTGCACAAAAATTATAGAAAACCAAATGTGATGACAATAGTGAGATGGCCTGGCATGTCTATCTTTTTTATTATTATTATTAAATTGTGCCATTTTCTCAGTAGTATACTGCAGCTTGCAAATGTAACATTTTTGAATAGGAAAAACATAATCACAGACCCTGATTTTTTTTTTAATACAGTAAAGAACTGTGTTTGTCAAAACCCAAAGCCTCATTATTTGTAACCAAAGAGCTTGCATGAAAGATGTTAGTTTTATTTCTGACTATAGTTGATGATGGCTCAGCAAGTTGGATTATAAATGTTATATCTCTAAAACACAGCAGCTTGGTAGAAATTTAGCTGCCTAAATTTCAGAGATTTGGATATTTTCTAGAACCTATTGGTTATGACATTTCTAGATTTTTATGAATAAGCTAAATGTCCTTACAGAAATTACAGTGTGCTCTTTAAAAACTTGGGCATTGAGTCAAGAATGATTTTTAGTTTAAGTTTACTGGGAAAAAAATTACATGTAATCTATTTTCTCAAAAGGTCTATTGGAGAGATAGTAAAGTTTATAATTTTTCTGTCCTAGGCTTTGGAAAATCTGAACCTGCATCATTTCATGCATGTTCTACATATACTAGTGAGCAAATGCATCATTTAAAATTTTGCAAATCACAAAAGAATCCAGTATGAAGCATATTATTTTCAGCTTACTCAGAGGTGAGTTACTCTATGTTTATATTAAAATTCTTACCTTTTTCTTTTTCAGTTCATGCGTGGCTTCTGGGAAGGTACACACTGGGAAGGTAGCTAGGGATGAGGGTCAGTGGACCACATGTATGATTCTGTGTGATCAATGAGCTCTATTTGGTAGTGTCATTGGACTGAAAATAAACCATCACCAACATTAAGAGGATTGTCAATGACTAATGTCAAAGGAGTTATGTGATTGTTGATGGATTGTAAAAATATGTTTTACTTAGAAAAGAACTATTTGAATCACACTTTTGTCCTTTTTATTTATTCATCATTTTTAAAAGATTTTATTTATTTTAGTGAGAGAGACAGTGAGCATGTGAGTTGGGGTGGGGGGCGGGCAGGCAGGTGGCGAGGGAGACAGAATCCCAAGCAGACTTTGAGATGGGCAAGAGCCCAACAATGGCATGATCCCATGACCCTGAGATCATGACCTGATCAAAACCAAGAGTTGGTCACTCAACCAACTGAGCCACCCAGGTGCCCCACTTTTCTCCCTTTTAAACTCCTCAACCATCAATAAGGGAAACACAGAGCTGGGATTAATATTTACCTAAATTTTGTTCTTGCATAAATCCAATAGCTGTTGAGAGCAATGTTGAGAGGAATGTTTTAGACTAGGATATTTTCTAGCAGGTATTTGGGTGGATTCCCTCTATCAGGTTAAAGATCAACTCTGGCTTCTGAACATGACAAATTGCAAAAGCTAGGAGGTGAATTTGTGTCTCCCTAGGGGAGACTCCGTATGGTTAATTTCCCTCCCTGAATTATTTCTCTTTAACGGCAGCCTGATTGATGCAAAACATAAACAGTTTGTTTACCTGTATTATCAGAGATCCCTTGAGCAAACGGATAACACCATAGTAAGGAAGTCTTAGTTCTGCCAGGCTTGGAAGACTAATGCAGACAAAAAGAATCTCTTTCCACAAGGTTCTAGAAATCTTAAGAGACAAGAAGGGATTAATATAAAGAAAAGTGAAGGAACTAAGAGGCTACTGATATTTCTCAAGCATCTACAATGAGGCAGACACTATGTTAGAAGATTTATGTACACAGCGTGATTTGATTTTCAGCAGAATCATATGAGTTAACTTTTACTAGTTCATTGTGCAAGTGAATGAAGTAAAGCTCAGAGTGGCCAAATAATTTTCTCAAGGCAATACAGTGAGTAGCCAAAATTTATTTGACTCTATTTATAATAATAGTGTCCATGAATTTTTTTCCATTATACCATGCCATCATAAAATTTATGAAGATAAAAAATATGAAGATATACCTGTTTCTCAAACTGTAGTGTGAAGAAACTGCCAACTAGTACATTTTATAAATATGTAAGATAGTTTGCTTTATCAGATCAGTGTGAATACTTCCTGTACTGGACATGTCATCACTGTACCCATTTCCTTCATTTGTCTTAGAGTTCAGTGCCCTTCTCATTTGAATACATTGCTTTAGTTTTTCTATGTGTTAATGTTCACTAACACATTTCTCTTTTTCCACTTCTGTGTTTTGTTTACCTACTTTTTGGCTCTGGTTAACAACTGTTACAGAACACCAAAAAATTAGGAATGTAGAGTAGTGTTATTTAAAGCTAGGGGAAAGGGGTTGAGGATTGAAAACAGTACCACCATTGATGGATTGCTTTTGCCTGTAGATTCCTTTGTATCTGGGAAATTTGAATTTAGAGTGGGATTTCTTTGGGGCTCATCACCATACATGTCACCTACATGTTCTAAAATTTATCCCATGTACTTATGTTTATAATCTTCAGAGTTTTTGCAAGTCTAAAAATTGGTTGTTTTAGTCCCCAAGGCACATTAAAATTGAAATGGAACTTTTCTCACAATGGCTTTTTTTGGTACTGACATACAAAATCAACGAAGGTTGCATAAGGGTTCCTTCACAAAAATACTTTAGATAATTGGTTCCTGACCTACTTGTGCTTATGAACAGTCAGATGAAGCACCATTGTATATCTAGAAGTCAGAATGCTTCACTGTCTGATTTCTCTTGTTGAAAGGGGAGCTGAGTAACCAGTCTTTGTGATTCAAGATTTTGAACAATCACTATTAGATTGAAAAAATGTATCATGTATTACACAAAAGCAAGTGTAGATATGGTATATAAGTAGCTACAAAACTTCTAGTACCAGTAATTATGGTAATATTGGAGGAATTTTCTGTCACTACCATTCACATGCTAAAGGTATTATTAGCAGATGGATCCATTAGAATGTTGACATGAGTTTCTTGTAAGTGCTGAGACTCTCAAAGGCCAGATTAGACTCTACATAATTACAAATCTCCCCCTCCCATTGCCTCATTAACTTCATGATGAACAGTGACATTTATTATCTGGAAATAGTTTTTGCTTGTTTTTTTTGTTTTTGTTTTTGTTTTAAAGAGAGACAGAATAAGAGAGAGAGGTAAAAACCTCTACTTTAGTCTTTTTCCTTTCCTTTTTTTTTTTTTTTACCAATAACTTTTCAAAAAGAAGGAGGAAAGAAAGAGGAGTGGGAGGAGAAAGAGAAAGAAGAGGGAACATGTTTAGTTTCCATAATTTATAAAGATATGCAACTCATTCAAAAGTTACAGAGTTTCATAAGGTCAGAAATTGATCATTTTGAGTCTTTTTATAAATGTTCTTTACTTATTTTTTTTAAATCTAGTGACTAAAGGATTTTTCCCCTTTCTATAGAATATTTCAGAATCTGACCTCCCCCACCCCCCCAAAAGAGAACACCTGTCTCTCATAAGCTTTGTAAATCTTCTCCTTGATAAGGAATGATCCTTTTGTGTCTGCTGCAAGTTACCCAGCTTAATTCACAACTGGGACAAGAGGAGAGAAGGAGAGCACAGTGAAGTAGTGGCCCATTATTTATCATGGTGTCAAGTGCTGTAAGTAATCAAAAGAAATTATGGAGACCAAGGATAGAGAAGTGATGCATCTTTAATAAATAAATACTGTGCTTTGATGTGGTTCATGAAGTGGGGAGAAACCGTACCTTTTTTGGCCTGAAATAGGTGTGCCATTTTCAGTGTTATGTTGGAAATGTAATAATAATTCAACAATAGGAAGAACATGGTGCTTGGGTGGCTCAGTTGTTAAGAGACTGCCTTTGGCTTAGGTCATGATCCCAGGCTCCTGGGATGGAGTCCCACATTGGGCTCCCTGCTCAGTGGGAAGCCTGCTTCTCCCTCTCCTGCTCCCCCTGCTTGTGTTCCCTCTCTCTCTGTGTTTCTCTCTGTCAAATAAATAAATAAAATATTAAAAAAAAAAAAGAATAAGAAGAACACTCCAAGTTTATTTTGTCCAAAGTCCATGGAAGAATGCACTTCAGGACATCACAATGATTTCTGAGTAAACCTGCTTCTAGTTAAATCTAACCAAATTAGACAACCTTTCACTTTTGGATGGCTTTGATTGTTACGAAGTTCTTTTTATGGTGAACTCAACTTTTGCCTGTCTGATATTTTTGCATATTGCCTGTGGGCTAAAGACATAGAGAACAAATTTAGTCCCTCTATATCTTGTAGTCCAATGGTTTCTGAAGATATATGATATTCCTCTTAAGTTGTACCTGAGGTTCAAGGATACAGGTGCCTTTGGGGATTACTTATAATATATTAGACTGTTGACAAACTAGAAATACATTTATATCTGTTGCTAATATACAGATTATTTTACATTTCTATTTTGGAATTTTTTGAAGTTGATGATATCAAGTATCTTGGCCATTTTCATACTGCTCTAAAACTAGGGACATGTTTTAACAAATTTTTGGTATAGTTAGTTAAACAATCAGTTTTCAGGAAAAGTTTAAATTTGGTATTTTAAGCACATGGACTAACCTTTGTCTAGAGACTCAGTTGCCATATTCATATGCAACTAAAAATCATATATAAATTGTATATAAAATCAATTTCAATAGCCACTTATGCCTATAAAGGTTATGGTCTTTTCAAGAGAGTCACACAATGAATTTTTAATTTTCCCCTATATTTTCTGGATACATTTCCCTTTACAACCAAAAGCCTCATATTTTTTCCCATTCTATTTTTCAGTGTACAAAATAATGAAAATTTATGCTTTGTTTCATCTTGGAATTAATTGCCCTTTCCATTAGCATTTATCAGTTTAATGTGGCTCTTTGAGACTTTATGGTTTTCTATTTGCTTGTATATTTGTTGATATGTAATGTTAGCACATATTGAGTGTTTGTTATCATTTTGAGACCTTAAAACTTACACTGCTGATTTGTGTGAGTAGGAAGTCAGCAATAACCAGGTCTTATTCTAGCATAAATTTACATTTTTAAATTAGTTAAAAATAAAGATGATAAAGGCCAAAAATGTTAATGAAAATTTCACTTTTTCTGCACTAAAAAAGTATAATTAAACTAAAATTCAAATTCAAATGAACTTAGCACTGGAATGCCTTCTGCTTGAATGGATTTTTCCTTAATTTAATTGACAACAGTCAAAATATTTAAAATGACTGATTTAACATGCTCAGTTACTTTCCTTTCGTTATTACTTCCCTTTCTCTTCCTTCTCCTCTTTTATGCTCAAAAAAGTATTAAGAGTATTACTCAGTAATGCTTGTATTCATCCCTTTAGTTATCCATTCATGTATTCGAATAATCACTTATGGAGTAGTTGCTACATGCTAGACATTAAATGACACAGCATCTTCCCTATCCCTAAAGAGTTACCAGTTGATTCTCCTATAGCATGTACAGATAGGGGACAGGCCTGAGTCACTGCTTCTGGGAGCCAAGATTTGTTTTAGAACAGTGTCTCTTAGATTGTAAGAAACAGTGTCTTTTAGATCCCCAGCCACTAGGGGATCTGATTAGCATTTGATTCTGATTCAGTAGTTTTGGGGCAGGGCCTGAGAATTTGCATTTCTAATAAACTCCCAGAAGAATGCAGATGCTCTTGGCCAGGGGAACACACCTTGAGGATCAGAGCTTTCGATTGGAGAATAGATCTGGTTCCTTTGAACTGATTTGTCTGTCCACTGCAGAATCAACACATTTGCTTTTGCAAATAAAGGTAATTTGGATTGAACCTAAACACAGGACACAGTATTATTGCATTTATAGATTTATTCTCTTTGCTTTCATGGCACGTAGCACACTGTAATATCATTGATTGCTGGTACCTCATTCTTTATATTTAATTTTCTTGAAAGTTGCCATTAAATTACATTTAGGTCTGCATTTCTACCATCTTTCGTGGTGTTTACTGCTCAATAATTATTTGATGAATAAATGTAGTAATGGTTAACATTGTCAGAGTAACATCTATTCTTACTTTCAACGTCTTTTCCTTACTCCCTAAGGGGAAGAAAGAGCCTTTCTCCTGATGGATTGTTATTAAGTTCATTTTTCCACTCTGGACTAAATTCAACTGGCCATCCAAGGAAGTAGAATGTTCAAAACTGAACTAGCCAGTGTTAATTTTGATCTGAGGTAAAGAGATTGTCAGGATTTTAACAAAGGGACATAAAGAAAGTCTTATGTACCAGGTAGGATAATCTTGAAAATGAGAGAAATACCAGAATTGCCAAGTGTCTGGAGTGGGGTGATTGAAAACAAAGACCAGAACCAGTGGAAGTTGGGCTAGGTAAGAAGGTGTGTTGTGTTAGAGAACAGTGTCCAGAGATAGTCCTCTGGAGGAACAACACAATGAAGAGGCCATCAGCTTTGCTACTGGGATCCAACCTTAGCCTTATTTTCCAGTCCTAAAGTGCAGTTGTTAGCACTGATTTGGGGCCAGCATGGTAGGAGCTGTGGAAAGTATGTCCATGAGGGTATAGGTTCCCACTTAACCCTGAATGTTCAGAGCCCCAGACAGATTCCCTTACCAATCAGACAATGGCCTTATACATTTCTTATGAGAACTTACAAGAGAATTCCAGTGATCATTTCAACTTTATTGTAAGAATAATAATAATGGTAAATACTTATGTACAGCTTCATTGAATAGGTAAAAGTATGGGACTGTGGAAGGATAAGAAATCTTAGGAGGTAGTAATAAATGCATTCTTCGTAAAACACAGAACTAAATAATTTAAGAAAAATAGCAACATGTCAGAATTGTTGCTTTACAGTTTATATAATGCCAGATTTCTCCTTCAAAAATGTCATAATAATATTAGTACTTCCACTTATTTACAACTTACTAGACTCCAGCAATTTTTCCTAATCCTTTGTATATATTAACTCATTTAATTCCTTTGAGAGAGACACTATTATCAACATGTCATAGATAAGGCCATAAAGGCACAGCATGTTTGGAAAATTTGCTCAAGTTTGCGTAATATTGAATAATAGAACTGAGTTTTGAAACTGAGTAGCTTTGGTTCTAGGAGCCATGCTTTTAACAACTACATGACACTGTCAATCACAGAAGTGATTGTTTCTCATACAGTTTACATGTAAGAAACATGTACCTAAAATTGACTTATTTAAATAGAATTGAGAATATAAAATAGTTCTCATTGAAATCCCATATAAACAAATTTCTATTCCTTTGTGCCTAACATCATGTATGCAAATTGTAAAATAGTTGCTGAGAAATGTCACAGAAATCTTATCTGTATTTGTGCAGTACATTCCATGATGATTCTCTTAATATTCTTAAAGAGGATGTGCGCAATCTACAAATTCAAAAGTAAGTGAGCAATTATCATCCAAAGAGTTTCTAGTAATGGAATGATCCAAAACGCTGTGGAGATCTCTGGAATTGGGATTCCTTACTTGGTTCTCTTTTGTTCAACAGTTTGATCAATGGTTAGAACAATGAAAGAAGAAATACTTAGCACTCTTTCAGGTAATACAAAGCTAGAAAGGATGGCTATTAGTTTAGATCATAGTTGTGTGTCTGAAAAAAATCATTCCAGGTGGGAACTATGGGCTGAAACTAATAAAATGAAAATTTACTGGGTTATTGTAAACTCTTGTTTATTGCACATTTACAGGATAGAGAAATTTATGGCAAAATTCCTGTGGTTTTATTTGACTACCTGCTCAATATGAGCCAATATGGTGTTAACAGATGCTTAAAAGAGTTAATGCATTCTTAAACTGCATTAATAGAGGTAGAGAGTCAAGTTCAAGGGTGGTAATAGTTTCACTATAATCTGAACTGCTCAGACCGTGTCTTGAATATTATATTCAGTTCTGTAGGCTGCGTTTTAAGAGTTGCTGAAAAGGTGGATTACACCTAGAGGCTGACTAGAATGTTGAAGAGATTGGAAACCACAGTGTTTAAGAAATTGGGCTCATCTAACCTGAAGAAGAAAATAATAAGGCCTAGTGAAAGTTCACATTTTAAAATGCTTTCCTTTTCTTAAAGAGATGATAATATGGTATAATTCTATACAGAAGTAGATCGAATAGGTTAGGAGTTAAGGGATTAAGTGTATACTTAGAGTTGTGGCTGAGAAAAGGCTGAATAAGACACCTTGAAAATGATGTGGGGTGGGGCAGAGTAAGTGATCATTGCATAGTTTTTTTTAATAGGAGTTTCTATTGTAAATAAATAATGCTCAAGGCAAAACCATAAAACAATCTGGAGAATATTAAATAAAAATTAAAAGTTCTCTTTCCCCTCAGAATCCCTGTCATAGTAATTACCACATGGATGACAAAACCACTGTTAACACTCTTTTGTTCATATTCTTAAAAAATGTCTTTGCATATAAAAGATAACATAGATAGACAAAAAAGAGTAGAAAAACATATGTGTACAAGTTTATCTTAACACTAAAGGGATCATACCGTACATAGTTTTCTAGAGCTTATATTTTGAATATATCTTTTCCTATTAGTGAAATGAAAATATCTTACTCTTTTAAATTGCTTGGGACTTCTTCATTACCCAAAATCATATCAATACATATTTAGGTGTTTTCTTTTCCATCATAGTGATTATAGGCTTGAGTATAATCACCAAACTTTTACATACACTATTTCCTTAATCCTAACTGCTAAAATTGCTAGTCTAACTGCTAGAGAAGCTAAGTATGCGTGGTTTAAGGCTTTTGAGATATTTGATGAAAATAATCTCAACAAAGATTGTAAAATTTGATTTCTACCACCAGTGTATAAATAATTCCATATATCTTCACCTGACCAATATGAGACCGATATGCCTAATGAGTTTTATATTTACATTTAAGGTTTCCAACCTGATGGATGAAATAGGGCATTAAGATTTTATTTATTTGTTTGATGGAGAGAGAGAATACAAGTAGGCGGAGCGGGAGAGGGAAAAGCAGGCTTCTTGCTGAACAGGGAGCCTAATGCAGGGCTCGATCCTAGGACCCTGCGATCACGACCTGAGCCCAAGGCAGATGTTTAACAACTGAGCTACCCAGGCACCCATGTTTTGATTTCTATTTATAGTGAATTTAAACATCATTTAATTTGCTTATTATTTACTTGTGTTTGTTCTTGCGTTTATTCTTTTGCGAATTCTTATTCATATCCTCTGCCCATTTTTCTAATGGATTGTCCTATTTTCAAAATATTTTCAAAATATTGAATATAATTTCACAAAATATTAAGAATTCTGGTGCTCTTTTATAAATGATACACATAATTTTTCTCTTCTAATATCTAACTTTCAATTATTATGTAGTTGTCATATTAGTAGCCTCTATTCTCTATTCTCTATTCCATTCTCTATTATATATTAGTTTGCTTACCAGCAAAAAAGGGAGAAAGGCTAAAAACAATATTCCATTAAGGAAGCCAACAGATTGGGGAAGTCATAGTCCTCCTTGGTTTCTCAATAATACCTACTCTTTCTTGGATATCAAAATACGTGAAGAAATTGAGCTCATGGAAGTAACGATTCCAGTTTTTAAATGCATTTGATAAAAGGAAATTCAATAACATTCTTCAAAATTATTCTAGATATTAAGGAGACCTTTACAAAATAAAATTCTGTAAATTGTTTTTAAGAATGGAAAACAATTATCATCCCTTCATTCAGTAAAAGTCAACTTGAGATTTATTTTAAATTCATAACTTTAACCATATAGACAAAAAGTGTGTGAGTTGATATTTTTTCAGTTTAAAAGTTATGCCAGTAATTTTATGTTGATGTGTCTGCATGACTGAGTGTGTGTGTGTGTGTGTGTCTGTGTGTGTGTTGGCTTAAGTGTATGAATTTTAATTTATTTTGACCCTCTTATCATGTGCCTCTGGGTTGATACCTGTTGGATGTTAGAACATCAAGGCACAACTGTAATTGTCAGCCTTTGTGTGCTGCCTAATTTATGTGTGATCGCTAATATATGTACCTGAAGTTTCTGGTGGATTGTGGCCAAAGAATGGTGTATAAACTGAAAGGATTCCATTAAACTGCTAAGGAACAGGAAGGACAGTGCCAATGGGAGCATTTTGTTCTCCGTTTTCTATACTAATGCTGTAATACAGAAAGAAATCAAGCATCTTACTGGGTTACTTGTAACGCTTTTTATAAGCAAGATTTCACTGGAGTTGATTTTTCACTATTTGGCTATCATTATAAGGTTATATTCTAGCAATTGCATTATTAGTATAAAAATAATGTGCCTGTCATTAAAAAGTACATGCAATATACTTTTTAAAAATGGAGGATGGTGAAAGTTTAATTTCTCTGTTTATATGAGTTTAGAACAAAAGGAAATACCTGTAAACTAATCAAACTATAAATACTACATAGACAAGACTGCCAAACACTAAAACTGGATCCTGGATTTGGGGCTGGGGGTTTGAATAGCAAATGTTCAATCTCTTTCAATGGAGGGATATAAAGAATAAAACCAAACATTCCTTTCTCTTTAAGTATTGATACAGAAGCTAAAATTCATATGTAAATCAAATACTCATTTTCTCAAAAATCTAGTGTGCTCTTATTTTGGGTCCCATTTCCAAAGCTATCTTGCTTAGCTTTACAGATAGTGAAAAACTATTTCCTACCTTCATTTACAATAATTAAATGCAAAATAAAAGAGCAAAAACCCAGCATTTCTGCAGGTATCAGCTCAGCGTTTATTAAAATATCTGATGACACCCATTGCTGACAAGAGAATACAAGAAGCCACAGCTTTGTACAATTTCAGTAGAACTATAAATTGATACAACCAGTTTGGAAAGGCATCTAGTAAAATTATCAAAATCTAAACTATGCATATTATTGGATCAGTCATAATAATAATAATTTATTTTATAGAAACACTGTAACTCTGAAGACAGATGCTTGAACATATTGAATGCATTATTAAAAGTAATAGTTATTTCAAATAATGGTTATGAAGAACAATAATTAACAGTGGCTATTGTAATTTATAGTTTCTTTATTTTCTGAAGATTTATAATAGGAGTAGGTGTAACTTTAACCTGAAATTATTATCACATTTCATTGAAAAATTAAAACAAACCATAATTTAGAAAACATATTATTTGATTTAAAAACTAAAAACCAAAACAATAATACAGAAATCCATAAATTGGGAATTTAAGTGGTTTTTGTATCTAGGAATT
This sequence comes from Taxidea taxus jeffersonii, assembly GCA_003697995.1. Lineage (NCBI taxonomy): Eukaryota > Metazoa > Chordata > Mammalia > Carnivora > Mustelidae > Taxidea > Taxidea taxus. The sequence continues at coordinate 44,509 of ML110939.1, read as the reverse complement.
GAGTCTCTTCAAGCTAAAGATCTGGAAACTTGGCACCTGATTGGTTAATATTATTTGTAAAATTGACTTAGGGTTGTTGAGTAGGTAAGATTCTTGGACTGCCACCACTTGGAATGAAAACAGTATGCTGCTTAGGAGGGAATGTGATATAAGTAACATCTCTATATGTTGTCACATGATTTATACAACCAAGAAATTTCCAAATTAATTTGGACATTAAGTAATCGAGCAAACAATCAAATGAAGAGAAGGAAAATCATCAATGCGGTTTTTTATTGAAGACTGTGTGAGAAACAGACCTGAAAGATAAGTGAAGGGTGATAAATGAGTAACTTATGCTGAAAATATCTAAATAAAACATATTTCAATAAAACAACTGTGTGCATACTCCTAAAAAATTTGGCATAAAAAAGATTTTTTTCTGAAGTGCATAATTTTTCCTACACAGACTTTTATTATAAACTTTAAAATGGCTAGGGGCACCTGGGTGGCTCAGTCCGTTAAGAATCTGCCTTCGGCTCAGGTCGTGATCCCAAGGTCTTGGGATTCAGCTCCATAACAGGCTCCGCAGGGAGACTGCTCAGCAAGGAGACTGCTTCTCCCTCTGCCGCTTCCCCTGCTTGTGCCCTCTCTCTCTGTGTTAAACAAATAAAAAAAAAAATCTTTAAAAAAATGGCTATAAAATTGAATTTAGTATAACAGTTTAAATATCTTCTCATGACACATGAGCTTGTTATTATATAGAAGACATACATATTTACAGTAAGACTGGTAAGTATATCAGCTATTTACTTAAATGTTTCTTTAAAAAATCATAATAAAAAAAATAAAACATTATGATGTCCACAGGAGGGTCTCCTCTTATAGCTTAAAAATGAGAAAAAATTCATTAAAAATGTCTAAGACATGCATAAATTCTTTTTGTTTAATTTCCATAAAATACTAGCAGAATCACCATGTATTCCAAAAGAGGTACTATGGTTTATAATCTTCAAACCGAAGATTTTCTCAGGGTTTTAGCACAAAGGAGAATGTGGACTCAAATTCCCTGTGCCCCTCTTGCTCCATACCCACAGAGGTGATTTTCCCTCTCTGTCTGAACTAGGGGATAAGCAGATCTGGACAGAGATACGAAGGAGGTGACCACAGGCTCCACAGGAGTCCTGTTCCATCTTCCTCTTCCTTGAAGACATGAATTATTTCCATTTACCTCTAGAGAGTGAGTTCAGACAATATTTCCCTTGGGAGGGAAAATTTAAGTTGCTAATAGCAGTGCACTTCCTCTCAGGAAAGGAGGTGTAGAATCTGTAGTTTCCTTCCGTTTTCACAAAGTTGCTTAGAGAAAAGCCAGTGGAGGAGAAAGCCTGTCTAATATGCTGAGAACTGAGTAACTCGGAAAATGCCTGGGATGACAGTACTTCACTGGTTATGTATAATGAATCAGAGGCTTAGGGTGTAATCTTTTGGACCAGTTGGGAGCAACTCCTATATAGTCTAGGGTCCCATGGTAAAATTTTATTTATAGAAGAAAAAGGGACATGGCTTGGGTGTAGGCATCTGGGTAGCTGACCCTACTGCTCCAGACATGCCACAGTGAGTCTATTGGAAGGAGGTGACTTCTGCCTGACTTGGGTATCTTATTTTCCAGAAGAGAGGCCAGTTCTACTTTCTTTGGAAGAACATGACTGAGAGAGCAACCCATTACCTTGCTTCATACTAATAGGGAGAGATTGAGCAAAGGAGGCTAAATCCTGAGGCTGAAGATAGAATGAACAGCCTTGTTCAGAAATGAGCCAGGTGGAGAAGCCCTCCCAAATTCTGGAACACAAGCTAATCTCAGGTCTCAAGTTATCACATTTAGTGATAGGGTCCACATTATTTAGAATCTTTAGATATCCAGGGTCAGCTTTGAGGCATGAGCTGATTTTTACTTTACTGAATTTGTAATATTGACTAAAATGACAGGAACTTATTAGCAAAACCAATAATAGATTATTTTGATTTAGAAAGTTAGATTTTTGACAAATTAGTATAGTCTTAAATCAATTATGGGATTATCAAACGAACATATTCTATTTTCCCTCAACAATTTCAACTTAATTAATTTATGTTGGGTTGAACTTTTGTGCATTTCTAGAAGTTGTACTCCCTCCCCTCCCCCAATGAAAAGGTTATGCAGAATCTAAACCTATTTTTTAAATTTAATATTATTTAACTAAATAGACAAACATTCTTCAGTTCTGTGTGTGTGTGTGTGTGTGTGTGTGTGTGTGTGTTTGTGTGTATGTTTGTGGATATATAGTCAATCCTTATTATTTGTAGATTCTGTATTTGTGAACTATCTAACTAGCAAAAATTTACTTGTGACCTCAGAATCCATATTCATGTGCTTTAACAGTCATTTGTATTTATTTAGTGCAGAACAGTGAAATATTTGTTTGCCTGAAGCATTCATTCCCAGCTGAGGTACAACAGTGCTATGCTCTGCCTTTTTGTTCCATCTCTCATATTGCAAGTAAGTGTCCCCTTCAAGGCCTATTTAGTGCCATAGTTTTCACATTTGTGTGCTTTTTGTTAGTGATTTTGCTGTTACAATGGTACCCAAGTCTAGTACTGAAGAGCTCTCTGATGTTTAAGTGCAGAAGGCAGTGATGTGTCTTACTAAGAAAATATGTAAGCTAGATATGCTTCATTCAGGCATAAGTTTCAGTGCTATTGGCTGACAAAGACTCTGACTAAACTTTAATGGAGCTCTTTTCAGCCCTTTTCCTGAATAGGTGTCGACCTTGGCCCTTGCCCTATCCTTGACCTGACCAGTCTGGTCTTAGTGAAGAATCTTGTTAAATCAGGTTGGAGAGAATCCTTCCACCCGAATATCTGATCATTTTTTATGTCTAAGTTCCTCATCCCCTACATTTAACATATATGTCCTTGGCCTGCCTTTGGCAAGAAACCTATTGGTTCAGTTTAGTAAGAATTACCCTACTGTTGATGTCTCCTCTCAGTAATTTTCTATCCACTGACTCACTCTCCTTGTTGGCTATAAATTTCCACTTGTCTATGTTGTGTTCAGAGTTGAGCCTTATCTTGCTCCTAGTATGATACCCCTACTGCAATAATTTTGAATACAATCTTCCTCACCATTTTAATAAATATCAGAATAGGGGCACCTGGGTGGTTCAGTGGGTTGAAGCCTCTGCCTTCGGTTCAGGTCATGATCCCAGGGTCCTGGGATCGAGCCTCGAATTGGGCTGTAGCCTCACACTGGGCTCTCTGCTCAGCAGGGAGCCTGCTTCCTCCTCTCTCTGTCTGCCTCTCTGCCTACTTGTAATCTCTGTCTGTCAAATAAATAAAATCTTTAAAAAATTATTAAAAAATAAAAAAATAAATATCAGAATAATTTTTCTTTAATTTGGCCCTGAATTCAATGTTAAAGAATCAATGATATCTATTAAATAAGATGTCATTAAGTAGAAACACATGAAAACAAGGTTATGCATTGATCAGTCGATGAAAATGTTGTGCTCAGAGGCTTAAAGGAACATAACCTTGTATTTTTCCTAGGAGCAATGATCCAGTACTTGCTAATTCAGTGTTTACAGTGACTTTATAGAACAGAAATACAGTGAATAATGAGAATTGAATGTGTATATTTTACACACACACAGGGATCAAAACGAATATTTTGCTTTTTTTATGGCTCTCTATCTTATAAAAACAAACTATTCAGAAAAAGCAAGGGATAATTTTGAGAAGTAAAACAAAAGTCCCTTCGCTTTTTTGATGTCCTCCTTCTGTTCAGTGACTTGTCTTCTAAAATACTGAAAATATTTTTGTTTCTCAATGCAAGTCAAGAGGGACAGGGAGAGAAAGCAAAAAAGAGAGAATTAAACACTTGACAGTTGAGAACAGTATCTCATGTGCCCATGACACAAACCATCACAGTGGTTTGCCTAGCAGAACACAGGAAGAAAATATGACAAATAGAAAGGAAGTAGAACACCTCTCAACAGCAAAGGGAAGCTTGAGGGGAGGGAGGAGACAAGGAATTGGCCCTCTGAAACAACTAAGATCTGTCTTCCAGTGATACTTAAAATAGCTGAACTATACTTCTGTTTTATGTTCTGCTTTGACAGCAAAATCTGCTCTGCAGAGAGTGAGAGAGAGGGAGAGAGAGATCATTTATTGATGCTGAATAGAGCAGAGGAGTAGTTAAAATGATGAATAATTTTAATGGGGAAGGAATCTTTGACAAGAAGTAAAAATAGAAGTAAACCATGTTTCCCCATTCTGTTTTCATTTTAGCTTATTTTGCTGCTTTAGGTAAATTGAATAATTTGTTTTGATGGACAAAGTCATTTCAGAAGATGTTCTAAGACTCATAGTAAATAAGAGTGACTTCCGATTTTCAACCCTAAATCTTACCAGAGGTAGTTCCATAAAATTCACTTAGCATCATACCGAACCTGTACAAATACAGCCTGTAAAAATACAATCTAAGGATTGTCCCCAAGTTAGCAGTCACTAATGAAACATATTTCCCCGTTCTGGTTCTGGGGATAATAAACAGCCCAAATGTGGTAAACAAACTTTGTTCCAGAGCTTTGAAGTCTTCCTGCTAGTTTTCCCCAACTTAGAAAAATTATACTATTTATAAAAGTGCATAAATTGTAATTTAAGTTAAAAAAAGCCTTGAAATTTTTATCAAAAGCATTCAAATTACTGTCTCCCCAGGTCAGCTAATGAGTTGTCAGGAGCTGGCCCCTTACTGTAGTGCACCTCCTGCAGACTAAGACAGTGAACCATGTTTTCATCAAAGGAAATGCTCATTAGTAGAGCTTTCAGAAACTGATTTGATTATAGTTTCACTTGTTAAAGTGAAATATTTTGAGCTCATTAGGATGATTATGATTCAAGGTCATCGTTTGAAGCTAGTCCTGTCAATATAAGATAAATGGGCCCTCATCTTTTTCCCTTCTTTACGTCTGTGCTTTTTAAACTCTTCTGTGTAAAAGTTCCATAGCCATAATTAATTTTTAGTTCTTCTGTTACAAAGCTGCTTAAAAAAAAGAACAAAGATTTTGGCTACCAAAAGGGCCTTGAAGAACTATTAAGAGGAGGAGGAGGCTATCTTGTTTTAGAAAAATCAGAGAAAAACCTTGAAAAGTTCAGCTTTTGAAATCCAGCTATTTCTCCTTGACCTTTCCAAAGTTTCTAAAAGGTGCTTTGTACATAATTTTGCATGTACCCTTTCATCTCAAAAGTATAAAACTAAACTGAAAACCACCCAAGAACTACCAGTGGCTTAATTAAGCATCTCCTCTTTTATGGCACAAGATGAAGTTAACACCTTTTAAAGTTTTTCTTTCTTTTTCTAAATCCAGCACTTAAATTTCTGAGAGTTAAAGAGCCACTTAGGCATTAAAGGGAGTGATGTCAACTTCTATCAGCTAGTCCTTCTAACATGAATTTGCCCCTTAAACTTCGTTGGTCAAATATTACCTTTTCCTCTAGCATTAGGAGAGGTTACAATGAAAGTGCTGAGAGCATATTTTTTTCCACCTCCTTTGTATTATATTTTGGAAAAATGTTTTGATCTTTAAGGTGATTAAATCTCCAAAACCCTTCACTTTAATTCAAGTCTACACTGAACTTGAACAGTACATGATATTTGAAAAGTTACAACAGACTATTGACCTTTTTAGTTGATGACTTATTCTTGTTTTTTTTCCTTACTCTGTAGGCAACAGATGATTAAAACTTACTTTGCTTTTTTTAAGTAATACATATTTAAATGACTTTTCAGCCCTTGACTTTAGCATTTAAGATATTGCTTATTAATCAAAAAGACTAGTGCTCACACATGCAATTCTGTAAAGTAGGATTGAAGTGTGATCAACGGATTATCATTGGAGAACAGATATGAACACTGTACTTTGAAGCATGTAGATTTTTATTTTCACATGGATGTAAGAGCTCCTTTGACTATGAAATTGAGAATTATGAAATTAAGTTCCAGTCCTTGGGATGCTTACTTAAAAGTCTCTTAACTGTGAAATTAATCTAGGTTTATTTTTAAACAAAAAAACAGAAAGGCAAAACTAAACCAAGGCATATAGCATGTGGACTGTGATGGAAGAAGGGTATTTACTTCAGTCGTCTTATAGTGCCAGGCCATACATGTTGTGAGATATGCACAAGATAGCATGAATTTTTTGATGTCCTTCGAAATGTTATGGGAAAAATAATGTATTAAGAACTGAGGGTTCTGGAGATGCCTGTAGTGAAAAGAAGAGTGCTTAATTAAAATTACTTTACAAAATTGCTTTTGAAAACTACTCTTGTCTCTACCTTTCTCCTCATTCCCACTTTCAGTTGTTGCATCAGATTGTTTCCTAATTAGCCTCTAATTATTTTACTTGCTTATTTTTCATGTACCTATCTCAAGTAGGATTTCAAAACCCTGTGGGCAGAGAAATTGTCCTTCGGTCACTGAAGTCTCTATTGCTCAGTACTGTGTCTATTCAAAGTAGGCACTCAGATGCATTTGTTAAATGAATGAATGAATAAAAGCACAGACCAGTTATTTCTCATTCATTCTTTGTATCTTGAGTATCTTTGCTTCTTGCATTAAAATGAGTTTTCTTGACTGAAACTAAGAACCGTTTCTTTGAAAAGATAAACAAAATTGATAAACCTTTGACCAAACTCATCAAGAAAAAAGGGAGATAGGAACCAAAGAAATAAAATTAGAAATGAAAAAGGAGAAGTAACAAGGGACACCATGACATAGAAAGGATTATATGAGACTACTATAAAAAATTATGTGCCAACAAATTGAACAACTTAGAAGAAAAGGATAAATTATCAGAAACATACAGTCTTCTAAAAGTCAATCAGGAATAATTAGAAAATGTCACTAGACCAAAAATTAGTAATGGAATTGAATCAGTAATCCCAAAACTCCCAACAAACAAAAGTTCAGACCAGATGGAGTCATGAATTCTTTAAAGAAGAGTTAATATCTATTCCCCTAAAACTATCTGAAAAAATAGAAGAGGAAGGAAAGCTTCCAAATATATTCTACAAGGCCAGCATTACCCTGATACTAAAACTAGATAAAGACACTATAAAAGAAGAGAACTATAGGCCAATATCTCTGGAACATAGATGCAAAAATCCTCAACAAAATATTAGCAAAATGCATTCAACAATATATTAAAAGGATCATTCCTTCCCCAAAAAAGAAAGTAAATGAATGAAAAATTCACCATGATCAAGTGGAATTTACTCCTGAGGTGCAACCATGTTTCAATATTTGAAAATCGATCAATGGGATAACACCATATTAACAAAATAAAGTCTAAAAATCATGATAACATCATTAAATGCAGAAAAGCATTTTACAAAATTTAATATCTGTTAATGATAAAACAAACTCTCAAAAAGTGGGTTTAAAGGGAATATACCTCAACATAATGAAGACCATATATGATAAACCCACAGCTGACATACACAATAATGAAAAACTGAGAGTTTTTTCTTGAAGTTCAGGAGGAAGACAACAATATCCACTCTCATCACTTTTAGGCAACATAGTACTGGAAGTCCTAGCCATAGTAATCAGACAAGGAAAAGAAATAAAAGACACCCAAAGAAGTAAAATTGTCACTATTTGCAGATGGCATAATACTATACATAGAAAGCCATAAAGACTTCACTAAAAGACTATTAGAGGTAAGAAATGAATTCAGTAAGTTGCAGGATACAAAATTAATATAAAGAAATCTGTTGTATCTCTGTACACTAATGAGGTAGCAGAAAGAAAAATTAAGATAGCAGTTCTACTTACAATTGCACCCAAAGATAAAATACCTAGGAATAAACTTAAACATGGGAATGGAACATATGTACTCAAAACTATAAAACATTTATGAAGGAAATTGGAGATGACACAAAGAAATGGAAAGACAAACCATGCTTGTTTATAAATTGGAAGAATTAATATTGTTAAAATGTCCATACTACACAAAGCAATCTATAGAGTTAATGCAATCTCTATTAAAATGCCAATAATATTTTTTCACAGATCTAGAACAAATAATCATAAAATTTGTATGGAGCAACAAAGACCCTGAGTAGACAAAGCAATCTTGAAAAAGAAGAACAAAGCTGGAGGTATCACAATCCCAGATTTCAAAATGTACTACAGAACTGTAGTAATCAAAACCATATGATACTGGCACAAAAATAGACACACAGATCAATGAAATAGAACAGAGATCCCAGAAATAAACCCATGCTTATATAGTCAATTAATCTATGACAAAAATAGCAAGAATATACAATTGGGAAAAGACAGTTCTTCACTAAAGACTGCTGGGGAAACTGGACACCTACAAGCAAAAGAATGAAACTGGACCACTTTCTTCTTCTTTTTTTAAAATCTTTTTAAAAAAGATTTTTATTTATTTATTAGACACAGAGAGAGAGAGATCACAAGTAGGCAGAGAGGCAGGCAGAGAGAGAGGAGGAAGCAGGCTCACTGCTGAGCAGAGAGCCCGATGCGGGGCTGGATCCCAGGACCCTGAGACCATGGCCTGAGCCGAAGGCAGAGGCTTAACCCACTGAGCCACCCAGGTGTCCCTGGACCACTTTCTTATACCATACACAAAAATAATCTCAAAATGGATTGAAGACCCACACGTGAGACCTGAAACCATAAAATTCCTAGAAGAAAACATAGACAGTAATCTTTTTTGACATCAGCTTTAGCAACATTTTTCTAGATATATTTTCATAGGCAAAGGAAGTAAAAGCAAAAATAAACATTGGGATTACACTAAAGTAAAAAGTTTTTACACAGCAAAGGAAATCATCAACAAAATGAAAAAGCAACCTAGTGAGTGGGGGAAAATACTTGTAAATTATGTATCTGATAAAAGATTAATATCCAACATATATAAAGAACTTACACAACTGAACACTAAACAACAACAACAATAAACTGATTAAAAAGTGGGCAGAGGACCCAAATAGACATTTTTCCAAAGAAGACATGCAGATGGTCAACAGATACATGAAAAGATGCTCAACATCACTAATCATCAGGGAAATACAAATCAAAACCAAAATCAGATATCACCTTATATCTGTCAGAAAAGCTAGAATCAAAAAGACAAGAAATAGCAAATGTTGACAAGGATGTGGAGAAGAGAGAACCTTTTTACACTGCTGCTGGGAATGTAAATTGATGCAGACACTGTGGAAAACAGTATAGAATTTCCTAAAAAAAATTGAAAATAAAAATAGGATGTGATCTAGTAATTCCACTACTGAGTATTTACCCAAAGAGAATAAGAACATGAATTCTAAAACACATATGTACTCCTGTTTACTGCAGCAGCATTTACAATAGGCTAGATATGGAAACAACAAAAGTTCCCATCGATAAATGAATGGTTAGAGAAGATGTGGTTTATATGCACAGTGGAATATCACTCAGCTGTTCAAAAAGAATGAGTTGCTCTTTGTGACAACATAGATGAATTTAGAGGGTATTATGGTAAGTGAAATAAGTCAGACAGAAAGATAAATACAATATAACTTCATTTACACATGGAACATAAAGAACATAAAAGTAGAAATGGACCTATAAATACAGAGAACAAACTGATGGTTTCCAGAGGGGAGTACGTACTGGTTTCTAGTTATGAAATGAATAAGACACAAGAATGGAAGACACAGTATAGGGGATATAGTCAATGGTATTTTTTAAAAAGATTTTAAATATTTTATTTATTTATTTGACAGAGAGAGAGAGGAGGAAGCAGGCTCCCTGCTAAGCAGAGAGCCCGATGCGGTACTCGATCCCAGGACCCTGAGATCATGACCTGAGCCGAAGGCAGAGGCTTAACCCACTGAGCCACCCAGGCACCCAGTCAATGGTATTTTGATAGTATTGTGTGGTGACAGATGGGAAAGACAGACCCTGTGGGAAACATAGCATCATGTATATACTTGTCAAATCACTATGTTATACACCTGAAATGAATGTATGTCAACTATATTTCAGTAAAAAAAAAAAAAAAAAGAAAGAAAAAAAATTCCTTGAGATGATGGATTCAATTGACTTCTAATTTAAATACTCCAGACCAGTCATGATGAAAGCTTGTTCCAAGGTAGGAACTGCAAGAGAGAGGGATAGGCAAGAGATAATTATAAGGAGCATCAACAAAATATTGAGAAATGTTTGACTGGTAACTTGAGGGACAGTAGAGAGAAAAGGATGAATCCCTATTTTCTACCTTGGCCTACTGCTTAGAAAATAACCCACTGACAAAAAGCATGAAGAACAGCTAAAAGTTTATTGGTAGGGGTGTGTGGCCACATAAGAGGAATTGTTCTACTTTAGACATATAGTGAGTTGAGGTGTTTATAGAAACCCAAATGGAGGTTTTATTTTGCAATACAGTGGGGCAACTCTCACATGTGCCTTAAAAAGTTAAGTATTAGAGGAAAAGACAGAACATTTACTTTTAGGAGGATAAAACCATGTGGTAAACTGGGGATGAAATAAAAGAGGAGGAAGAAAAAATGGGAAATATGCAAAAACAACTTGTATTTCTTAGGATAATGGTTACTTCTAGGCATTATTTCGAAGTAGCTGAGTTTGTACTCATAATTGTTCCACTTTGTTTTCTATATTTTAATTTTGTGTTTTGTACCTCTCATCCAGAACAACCAGTTTCTTCATGCTATGATAAGTATCTTCACACACTGTCTTTCTCACCCTGCTATTTATCAGAACCTCCTGGCTCTAGGCATTTTCTGCTTCTCATACAACTAAACATCTCATTAACTAACTTCTCTCAATTAGTTGATAGCATAGCAGTCCTATTCAGTATATGCATTACCATTTTCTGTAATTTCTTTATAAATTAAGAGAAAATAAAAAAAATGGTACATGTTAAATAAAGTGGCATCACCAGGAAATGGTGTCCCCTTGGCTGTCCCCTAAGAGACTTCATTGGGCAACTAACTGCGAATTTGCCACAGTCTCCAGCCAGCTTTGCAGCCAAGTGAGTATATATCTTAAATCTGGACTCTCATAATTAATGTCACTAGATTGAGATGTATGTTCTAAAGATCAACAACAACATGTAACTGTAATGCAAGTATGTCTGCTCAGTCTGGGCTGGCCAGACTATTTTCTGTCTTGCACTTAGACCTACACTGAAATCTGAATCACAGATGGTTCTTTGGAGGCTAAGGGATCAGGAGGGAGGCTAAAAAGAGATTTTTAACTTAATTGAATATTAAATGAAATCAGGTTACAAGAACTCAATGTGTTATTTTCAATATATCATTTGCCTTAGATTTCTAAGTGTTCCACTTTCCAAAAATTCTCTGAATAAGCATTGACAAAATCTGGCTGTAGAGGGGAAAGCAACTCTGAGCAACTTGGTGGTATTTTCTTCTTATTTTTCTTTGGCTTCTCAATGACCAGTCTGTGTAGAGAATTTTGAAATTATCTTGTCTACTAGAGACACTAGATATTTTATTCTCTCTAGACTTTGATATACCACAATTTTGACTCATATCTATCTATCATCTATCTATTTATTATCTATCATCTAATTATCTATAGTTATATATTTATCTTATTAGAATAACTAAGAAGATATTTGATAGCTCATTTGTTCAGGAAATGGATACAATAATTTACCTATTGAGTCAGACAGTTGGTAAGAATAACAATGAACACAATAGTAGAATCAAACCACTTCTCCCTGATAACATTGATCCACAGAGAGTGACAAAAAAAGGTTGGGCATCATTATGATTTATAGAAGGGGTATGTCTAGTGGGTTTCTGTTTTGGCAAACTATTTAAAAAGAAGTATTAAAACAGATGGATAGAATGGTAGTAGTAGTATATAACATCACCAGTAAAAAGCTTAGTAGCCACAATAATATGAAGTTGGTATAGATTTTTTTAAGATTTTATCTATTTATTTGAGAGAGAGAGAGAGAGCATGAGATGGGGGAAGGTCAGAGGGAGAAGCAGACTCCCCATGGAGCTGGGAGCCCCATGTGGGACTTGATCCCAGGACTCCAGGATCATGACCTAAGCTGAAGGCAGTTGCTTAACCAACTGAGCCACCCAAGTGCCCCCTGAGGTTGGCATAGATTAATGAGATACTTAAATAATGATTAATTATAAAGTTTGAACTAGAACCATTGCATAAGACAAATTATGATTTTTTTTCTTTTCTACCCTCATTTGTGTCTGATAGCTATCAAAGATAACTTTGCAATAGATTTTATATGAGAAAGTAAATAGGCATTTTTTAAAAAAGATAATGTCATACTGAATTGAAACTGGGGAGAGAATAGTTTCTACAGTGGGAACAGTTTAAGTTTTATATACTACACCAGAGAATCAGGGGACTCTGAAGAATAGGGAACAGAGGATGAATGATGACTTGTGTTGGAAGTTGGGCAAAAAAGAAAGAAAAACCTAGAGCAAAAAAAACAAAAAAACAATAAATAAACAAAAACAGTAGAAAGATTGAAGAAACTGTAGGATGGGAAGAGAGAGAGAAAGAGAGGGACCAGATAAAAGGTAAGCACTTTTGGTGGACTCTGGGTCAACAAGAGGTCCCATTATCTCATGCCCCAGACATGTTTTTCTGTATGGAGGGCCTGAAGATAGAGGGGTAAGTACTTATATCAAAAACCAAACTAAGTCAGGATAGACAGTGAACTTCTGACACTCTCATCCTCAGGCATTCTCTGAGCAGTCCAACAAAAGTTGCAGCTTGAAGGCAAATAGAGCACCATATGAATCATAAAATCATCACAAGAGGCAGAAGATAAGTCTGTCTAGAGTAGGTGTACTCTTCCTGACTCACTCCAACTTCACATATATGTTAAGCTATAGGAAAATACATAACCTGCTTTTCCAGCTTGCCATTTGCAATGATATGATTCACCTTTACTGACAGGCCCAGGAAGCTAATCTTTTTTTTTTTAATTAACATATAATGTATTATTAGCCCCAGGGGTACAGGTCTGTGAATCGCCAGGTTTACACACTTCACAGCACTCACCATAGCACATACCTTCCCCCAGTGTCTATAACCCAACCATCCTCTCCCTCTCCCCCTCCCCCCAGCAACCTTCAGTTTGTTTTTTGAGATTAAGAGTCTCTTATGCTTTGTCTCCTTCCCGATTCCATCTTGTTTCATTTATTCCTTTCCTACCCCCCCCCCAACTTCCCTCTCA